>NW_023613856.1:0-43839 GCF_013339725.1 Rhipicephalus microplus
ACGAGAAAGAAATCTAGAATCTATATCACAAACGATACAAATCCGAAATGCACTAGCAGAAAGCCGCGCCCATCACTTTGGGTCGAGCACGACTGTTGATCATACACTGAAGCTTTGTTGGAAGGATTAAAATGGTCCCTCAGAGAATTGAAGAAAACTTCGTGCTGTTTTTTCTTCGCTCACTTAATTTATTTCAAGCATTAAACCGATCCCTGCTCAAACAAGCATCTGAATCTTTATTTTGGCGTATTGTTTAGGGAAAGAGAATGCATGTAAATTATGTAGTAGTTTACACGTTGTGTTTGGCTTCGTTTTCGTATAACTGGAACATTGTATTCTTTCATTGTAGGGCGCGAAAAGTTTACGTAATGTACAAGCAACTGGCCCCTACTCTGGCTGTTCTTGCTATGTTCATCCTCAGGACTTTGGCAGCAACCCAAGATGTCTCATAAAACGTTCCTGAACCGTACAATCTAGAAACATCGCATTTATATTACTTACATTCAAGTTTCACTCGGTGGTTCAGCTTTTCAAAACAAACTAAACCTAAGCTATGCAACGCTCAGTTTAACGTGTTCGAAGGAACTTAAAATTAGCTAACACTTTCACTGTGCTCTTGAAGCTTAATAAAAGTATCAGAAGCGATGCACTTGCTGAAAGTGCTATATACAAATATTATTGAATAAGCAGCAAAACAGGCCGCCAGACATGTTTAACTGGGAAAATTTCTTGTGAATTTCTGAAGTAATAGGAGTTACAAGGATATAATACAAGATTAGAGCACTTTCTCCGGGCTTTTTTTACCGGTAATAACCACGACTATGGGGGATGAACATTCCCAAAGCACAATATAATAATGAAGGACGCCAAAAAGGAGGTCTTCGAAAATGAGTCCCCCTGGTGGTGCTAAGGCGTGCCTGACTCTAAGTACAGGGGCCTCAAACAATTTTTGCCTCTTCGAAAAGGCGGCTCCCCGACTGAGGTTCAATCTCGCAACTACCACATAGAATGTCGAGGTTTGAGTTCCGTTGGAAACTTAAGTTTTCTTCTTTATTTCCATGGGGATATTTAAGTCATAGACGCCACCGCCAACGCCAACAGCGCATTTTCTGCAACATGGCTCTGATACTGAATCCCCTGTCATACCCACACACCACGAATCGCGGTATATGGGTATGATCCATGCTTCAATTGTAGCCCCAGCCGCAGGTCTCGGCAACGCACCACCACAACGGTGCGTTGCCGCACCTAATCATGGAGGCCATGCACGACGGGTGGAAAGGTTTGTACGAGGTTCGCAATAAGGAAGTCACGTTATTCATGTGACAAACTCGTAATTTTATTTGTTAACATTATTGTATCTTTATGTTTATCGTCGCTTGAACTAACGAGACAACGTAGCGATATCGCAATATCAATAACAAGTAACAGCGCTTGATTAGATCAATGACTCATTGGCACGCATGCCGGTCCGGCTTTTAACAGAAGTAAATTATGATTATTTATACAAGCCTTTGACCCAGTGAGTCGCAAAAAGTACTCCAAATGCATGCGACGAGATTGTTTAGGGCAGAAAAAATAGAGCACTCAAAATGAGCTGGCTTATATTTACAGCTTGAGGCATCCTTCTTGCTGCGTTAACAATGGTGCCATTTACTCACGAATGTTAATTCAGTTTGTGTCAAGAGACAGAACATACAGCCCATAAAGGGCATCTTCTTGTATTGAGTTGTTTTTTTTTTCTTCTTTAACAAGACATTCCAGAGTGAAGATGTGCACTGAGACAGTAAGGGGACAAAAAGAACTCCAAGCATGCCTAAACCCACTTTGCCTTGTGATTAAATTACTGTTTTGTGGTTAGCTGGCTTTCTTCTAACCACAAGCTACCACTCTTTTAATTCTTACCAGTGTCCTTAATGAGCTAAGAAGTTACGAGTGCTCGTGGGCTCTCCTAGTGGTGTTTGTCTTTCCTTGCAGTTCTAGCGAGAGTTCAACAAAGAACATTTTTCTTCGTTTTCATTATGTGCAGTCTCGGACAATGACATAAGTAGGAGTGCGTCGGCTTTCGGAGCTGATTGCGTTTACCGGGAAGATCATTTTCTTGTCAACTTTTCTTCTTCTGAAGCGGTACAGAAGAATTCAAGGAAAACGCATGCTCTCAACTTTGCAAAAACAAGTATGTGCTATGAACGCATTCAGTGTCCTGCACGACCTAATGAGATGTATATTGTTTCCGTGCTCTCTTCATCACACATACTGGCAAGAGATTTCCTTTCAGCCACCTTTCAGTATACTGCGATTCTTTAGCAAGGCCATACAACTTAAGCAGACCCGTTTACTTGCACAGAAAGATGCTGCCTACAAGTGACATATATAAAACCAGAATAATAGTGGCAGGCCTACAGGCTGTTCAGTAAACAACTAGGAAGTGAACAGAACAGCGATTCGGCGTTTGCTCACTACTAGTTTCTAAGAAGAGCCATTTCTTGAGAACAAGAAGAAGAGTAGGAAAACATAGTCTGCGGCCACAAGGCAATACGCAGGTAGAAGCTTAATTTTTTGCCATGCCTTAATCTCATTGACGTGGCCTGTGTGCATTTGGTCGGAAGGTAAACAGTGGCGAGGACCCCAGCTATTAACCTCCACGAGACTGCTCTTAAGGAAAATGGTTCGGGTTGTAGTAAGATTATATGCCACAATTGCTTTCCCAGTCTAATTAGTGTAACCAAAAAAATTGTGGACAGAATAAACGCGAGAAAAAAAAACACAAAACCAGAGTTTCTTTAGTCTGGCGCAGGCTCCAAATCAAGTATTCAAAACCTTGCAAGTCAAAGAAAAAAAGCCCCGCTGCTGAATTTGCATGATGTGTGAGGCCAAGACACTTAGCTTTCCTAGTCACCTGTATTAGTGAAACATTTAGTTTCATAATTTAAGAATTTATTTCCTTGCGTTATATCACTTTTATTCCTATAGCATCCTTACATGGGCATAAAGTGGCAGGACCATCAGCGCGATGAGAAATTGCCACTTTCGTATCGCATTCAAGAGGTAGCCAGCATACAACAGTTTGTTTTCATTGCGAAAAGTTCGTGAAGTAACCACAGTTTACCAAATTTAGTAAAAATTAGCAAGGTTCCTTATAGGTTTACCTGAAAACACTGGAAAGCGAAGGCCATTTTCTTTTCCTTCTCAATGCTTCCTTAGCCTAACGTTGTTATGCATAGCCAACGAGACCAGAGGCGCTTGAATCTTTGTGTACTTCACGTAGTATTGCAGTGCATCCGTGATCGGCCAACATTTGACTATAAATTACGATGTCATCTGCTTATGTCCCGTGACGTCACATTACGTAACATCATAATGACGCCATGAAGCAGTAATCAAATTTCGGCATAAGAGACGTCATGATGATGTGGTTGTGACGTCTTTACGTGACGGTGGTTTTTCGAACTCATTATGTGATGTAAAAACTCGATGTGCGACCGAAAACGGCCTGTTTTAGAGTTAACTAAAGCATTTAAGCCTGATTTACGCCTAAACACTTTTTGACGCAACAACTAAGAAAAGCTTCAAACGAACTTTTTGATGGACGCCACCACACCATTACGACATTAAGAATGAAGCTATCAGAAAAGAAATTTGTGCCACAAATAGCAGGAAGGAGCAGCAAACCGGAAGGCGGCCAATCGAAGACGGAGCTCTTGCGTCTTGTTCTCTCATAATACAAACGCCCCCATGAAAAACACATTGCGACAGAAAACAAGCTCGAGCCTTTGTTTTGCCCACGGCCTACCGAACCGGAAGCTCTATGTTTCTCCTCCCTTGATCTGCAATTTCTGGTTCGAGGCACCTTCTCCACGCTGCAGGCGTCAACAAGAGGGTTCAGCCATCGGTGCTATCAGCCCACGCTCGACTTACCAAAGCGTTCCGCGCTGCAGCTTCGATAATTCCGTGCAGCACTCCTAAGCTCAGCACTGCGACTCATTCACAGACAGTAACACAATTGTGAGCCGTTATATATGGCTTCGTGATCTTTCCTTTAAACAATTGATTGATATGTGCAGTTTCATGTCCAAAAAGCTCCATATGATTATGAGAGACGCCATTGTGGAGGGCTGCGGAAATTTTGACCTCCTGGGGTTCTTTAACGTCATTGATAAATTCTGCGATACAGCAGCACTGTTATACATAAGGTCTCCATCGGGCACCCACTGACACAGCAACAAGAAAACGTACATGCGCGGTTCGTCATTAGTTGAGCGTCAATGCTGGCAACAAGTGCTGGAGCATATAGGACACGCGGAATCTGTCGTCGCCGGAGGAAATGAACGCATACTTTCTTTGCGCACACCAGTTTATCTTGAGATACGAACCAACTCACCCAGCTGCCAGTTTTACTAAAAGCAGAGAGAAATACTAGTACAGTTAGCCACTTTATAACCACAAATGTACTTCCATTCTCTGTATGTAGGAGCACTGAGAGGACTCATTGGATGAGCTCAAGCGAGGCCGAGGTGTTAAGAATTATGCGTTCGTGTGAGCAGGTTTAATTAGGTTAACAATGTATCACTACAGCGGGTATCTTCTCTATCTTTCTAAGCCTATAAATTCGCGGTATCTACATGTGTTCATAACGGGCATTTTTAGATAGTGGTGGAACAGAGAACGACACAATCGTAATTTTAAAGAATTTACCTGGAATACGTCATTCGACCGCCATATCACCATTTTTATTGGCAAATGAGACTTGAGAAACCTGTTAAAGAACCACCTACATGTGTTTATTTTACACCAACACATGGGCTCAGCATCCTTACTGAGGCAAGTTTATATATTTAGATGGCCTATGGCGCGCACTGCTTAACAGCAATGATTAGCGTTGGCATCGTTCAAAAATTCGAAAGTTCAATCGCGTACTCACCACTTTCGATGAAGGCAAGCACCTCAGGGCCAATATTCGAATTATTGGAACCCTCCCTGCAACGGGCCTGCTTATCTCACATGCACACAAACCCTGGCTCCAAGAAACGGCAAGCTGCCTTCGTAACGACGTCGCTTGAAGGGCGGAGCAGGTCCCTCGCTCTCTAAAACGTTAATCCAGATCAATGTTGCCCGTAAGGCACTCTCTGAACATGCCCACTCGCGTAGCTCTTACGGCATTGAGCCTTACGTATCGCAAATAGTTTCCACTTCTGTTTTTTCTTCTTTCTTGTTGTTCTATGGAAAGCGAATAAAGTCGGGCTGTAGCTAGTTCAAATTAATTATAAGCTTCCTTCAGAATCATCTGTTTAATTCTTTAAACTTCTTTTCACGAATCGATCTAGAGCTCCCCGTGCATTCTCACTTAAATAGTCT
Organism: Rhipicephalus microplus; assembly: GCF_013339725.1. Classification (NCBI taxonomy): domain Eukaryota; kingdom Metazoa; phylum Arthropoda; class Arachnida; order Ixodida; family Ixodidae; genus Rhipicephalus; species Rhipicephalus microplus. The sequence continues at coordinate 5,356 of NW_023613856.1, forward strand.
TGTCCAGCAAAATATACCTTACGGACTTCTAAAAGAATAAAAAAAAAGGACTTTTATTAGTATATCACAGACTCATTCCATACTGTTGTAGTATTCCTACTCAGTTACTTTATCAGCTGTCGGTTATAGCTGCTATCGGCCAACTTCATGAAATAAATACGCTTTTGCTAATCAGAGTACTACACGTAAAAAACAAAATAAGTTTGGTTACCAGCTCCTCCAAACACTGGATGACCAAATAATGCACAACTCTATTTTTTTCTGCATGGCGCATTCACAGCTGCTGATTGCACTTCCGTTAATAATTATTCTTTGTTAACAAAACCAATTATTCTAGGAGATTTATGGAAATCGATGTGAAGCAGTGTGCCTTTATTTCTATGTTTTTTTTGTATTTTACAACCTGCACCTGGAAACACAATACATAACGCTTTTTGTGCTCTTTTCGCAAGACAGCTGTTGCCACATTAGCTTACAGATCTCGCCACCTCACTTGTGTTGGACTACCTAATTCTAACGGGACAGCATACCGCTCTCCCGTAATGGAGTAAATCGTACTCTAAATCATTTACCATTTATTCTAAACAGCGTATCAAGTCAGCGCTACTTAACAAAACATCTGAGCACACTGGACAGTACCCTACCGATGACCATCTTTATTATAGGAGCTCCCCCGGCAAACTTCTTATGCTTGCGCCTTGTCCAGTGGCGTACACTGGTGTTGCCAGTGCACACTTCTCTGGTCGCTGTTGACGGCGTCCCCTCCGGTGATTCCAACAATGGTCATTAGATTGCACGCCACTGCCCAAGGCATCACTTTTCCGCTCGACTGAGTTGACCCTTGCTCTTCTAAACGTGAGATTCCTCAACGCACACGTTCATGACGTTGAACATGATCCCGTCCTGACCGCAGCCGACGGAAACATGCACATCAAGGGGATCATTCTAGTCTTTTGCAACAAAGAAGCGGAGCATCCTGCGGGTGGTGTCGGGATCTACGTCAAGCTACCCGATGGGCCTGAAGATCTCGCGTTGCCAAAAATGAGTCAGAACCGTAATGGGGAGCACGCCGCCATGAAGCTCTCATCCGGGATAGTAGTCATGGACATGCACTTGGCACTGAACTTGTCAGAAGGAGACGTAACCAAGTATATCGTAAAGACAATGCAATGACACAGGACCAAGTTCAAACACGGTCCTTCCGTAGTCGTCAGAGATCTGAACGCTGACATCACGCAAAGCGATCATCATCGAGCGACGCCCTTCTTATACTTTGGAAAAGAACATCTACTATGTATATAAAACGAGCATAGTTTCTAAAAATATGTATGGTGCATCTAAACGAAAAGTAATTAACACTGTGTATGGAATGTCGATCTAACAACGTCGTGACGTCTATATATCATGGTCGGATATGTGTACGGAAGATTCGCTGGTTACCCGATCATCTCCGAGCAAACTCCTCTAACATCATTCACTTTGTGTACAAGGAAGTGATTTTTTAACTGATTAAATACGTGAACTAATAGTATGTTCCTGATGGACACACATCAGACGTGTTCTTTTGGACAAGCAATTTCGTAATACAAGAACGTTCTTCATTAGATCAGCTGATTGATTATTTGATTGATGTGTGGGGTTTAACGTCCCAAAACCACCATATGATTACGAGAGACGCCGTAGTGGAGGGCTGCGGAAATTTTGACCACCTAGGGCTCTTTAACGTGCACCCAAACCTGAGCACACGGGCCTACAACATTTCCGCCTCCATCGGAAATGCAGCCGCCGCAGCCGGGATTTGATCCCGCGACCTGCGGGTCAGCAGCCGAGTACCTTAGCCACTAGACCACCGCGGCGGGGCTTCATTCGATCAGCGTCTACGTGAAAGGAATAAAGAGGCTACTACCTCCGTCCTCCCCTCACTTTTAATTATATAATGGCCGGAGGTGCCAAGGCAGCCAAAGAATTGCACTCATTCGGGTCTGTTGTATGATTGACAAACGGGAAACATTGTGGCATCAGTGTATGTTTTCCTATAATGGCAGCAGAGAACCAAAATTCTACATTTCAGGAGTGCTTCACTTTCCATATACCCTTATAGCCTATTAACAAATGCGTGCTACCTTAAACTGCACACCTCTGCTTATTTTTCACAACTTGATTTATTGCAAAGTTTGTTTTCTTTGGAACATCTATCATTGGTGGTACAGGGTGGAGAGGAGTGGGGCTGCATTGAAACTACACCCTCCCTAGGGAACCCTCCTCACCCAACCACATGAAAAACCCAGCAGACACAGCTCATGTCTGTGCTTCATTGTATAATAATAGAAAATGGAACCAAGAAATACGTACCTCATGTAGTGGCACGTCACCTGAAAATCATCAGGAATTTTGGGTGCTGACGGCGCAAGTTGGTTGACTCTGACCCTTCACGAAACATCCAGCCACACTAGTTGTGCCTGCAAGACGTTCATAGCACTCAATAAATTAGTTCACACTGAACCGCATGTGAGCAGCAAGCATTTGTAATGTGATGTTCCTTTTCTCTCATCTATAAGGCCTCAACAGTTGAATGAAGCTCCGCGTTTCAACATTTAAAACTTCCATATTGCAGTATCTGTTCATATAAACAGATATATATATATATATATATATATATATATATATATATATATATATATATATATATATATATATGCACCATAAGCGCTACAATATTGACATGTATGCCGTTCCCTCCGAAATATGTGTGGTGGAATGTTTCATCAATTTTAATTGATATATCGTTGGCGATACATTTCTTAAAAGTATCTTGTTCGGTTCGGTAGCTTCCCTGTGGCAGTATCAACGGCTGTAGACCAGACGCTTTGAATTAAACAGAAGCACGCGTGGAAACAGAAACTATGCATATATTATACATTCTTTATACATGCTTTCATTTAGGCTTTGAAGTAGCTCTTTTACGCTCGCCGTTAGTGCAGCATTTGATTTGGTATGGGCAATTATCGACGTTCAATCGATCATTTGAGCATTGGGGCTTATTATCCCAATGCAGAAATTCGAAAAAATGATGTAGCGGAACAATCTTGTCAAGAACAAGAGGAAAATGAAAAGAAAGCCATCACTTTTTTCCCCAATTACTCTGGATTTCGGCTGTAAGATTAACTCGAAGAATAAGGAGGTTGAACGTGCCTAAAGCAAATCCTCTTAATCTCAGCTATTATGTCGACTAGGCTTACAAATGTTCGTCTGGTGGGCAGCGATAGCAAGCCGTTCTCAGAATAAGGGCATTAACATACTGATCCAACAAAACACGTTCATTTCGCTAATCTTCCAGCTATTTCGCTCGAACTTTTTTTATAGCCATTAATTTCTTTTCTGTGCTACGTCTTCAATTTTTCATCTCCAGATTGTGAAGTTCATCCGCGTCGCAATAGCGACAACGATAGGCGGAACGTCGCTGAAAATGATCGATCTCCCAGCTGCAGGCTTAAGCGTTTGAGAAATGAACTGCCGGAAGCCGATTTGCTGAGCTTTCCCACTTTCGAGATGCCTCCTCATAACCCGATAATAATTCTGGCACTTTGTTGCGAGCTCTCATTTAGAACATGTGGATTTTTTCGTTCATCGAAAAGATTCATGTTTCGCGTGATAATGAGGTTCGTAGCAGTTTCTTAGGCTTACGCCGGTGATTTTTCACCCATCTAAGTTTATTTTGCATCTCTAAGCCTTTTGTGCCAATGTTGGCTGTATCCGTAGTGTTTCTAACACACATCAAAATCCTGATTACCTCGAAAAGCAGTTTGATCTCGTTCGAGGTTAAAAACTATTCGTCTATTTTATTTCAGTCTTTCCTGCTAAACGTGGTTTTCTCTTGTTTTGCACTCTCATTTTGTGACATGCATTCATAACTGCAATTGCCACTCACACCTTGATTCTCTCTAAGCCTCTGCATCCCAGTGTGGTGTGTATAGCAATAAACAAAAAGCCAGTATCACGTCCAAACATAAAATTCTTAGTATTCTTCGACTATACGTTAAGAACATCGGACATCATAAAGGCGTGCCAATTCTGAGAATAAGCTACGAAGAGGAGAAGCTGCGTAACAAGGAACGCCAGAGCTGGGCACGGTAACTAGACGAAGTGTGTAAACGCTTAAAAACGCTCGCTCGGGCTATAAAGGAAAATGCAGTGCCATCTCCGGGCCGACAGCTATAGTTCCCAGAATAAAAGGGCGTGGTTCAATCACCGCTAATCATACCTTCTTACCTATATTTTATTATTTTCTATTTATTACAATACTGCCGGTCTGATCTTCAGAGCTTAGACAGGAGTGGGTACAAGTGAATACACAAAAAGGTTACAATAAACAGATATGATGCATTGCGGCGATAATAACAACAAAAGAAGAAGAATACAACGAATTCGTGCAAGCAAAGCAGGAAGATATTTAAATTAGCAGTGATAACATGAATACGTAAACTTGTTTCTATATTATTAGTGGTGAGATAACGTGACATTGATGTTATTAGCAATTTATGCACCACCGATGTACTACGATTTGAGTAATAAGTCTAAAAAAAACACACCACCTCCTCGAAGGTGACCATGGGTAATGTGAAGCATCGTCGTTGTGCAGAGTGAGCAGTGTTTTTTTTAATGAACAAAACTCGCTAGTGTTCGCGTCCTTCGTGTCCTTTTTGTCTCTGTGTCGTCGTTTTGTTCTCGCGCTGTAACTATCGTCATGCCATACCAACTAGCCCAAGGTGCTACACTTCTTCGCTAGCAGAGCCTGCCTGCGTCGGCATTGCGAGGCAGGAGAGGAGAAGCATAGTAGAGAGAAAAAAAGCAAGGGGTCGTGCATGCACAATGGAGGAGTGAGCGCAAGCAGGTGGTACGAGAAAAGTGGAGATAGTGACGTGCAGTTTTTAGAGAGGGAAGGAGGAGAATAGCGCATGCGCACAGAGCTTGGGCGCCGGACTAGTGACATACCGTTGGGCAAGAGATGCTCCGCCTCTAAAAAAATAAACGGCTATAAGTGTAAGAAAATCATCGACAGTGATAGCCTCAATATTCCATGACTGTGAAAAACAATGATCGAACACGCCACCACCTTTTAAAATATACAGAGTAGAAACACATTAGAGGTGAGCTTAACCCTTGGCTGAACTGTCAAGTAGAGGTGAGTAGAGGTGCAGGCGTGTAATTCTAGAGTTAAAATGCGTTTCGCATTGCCGAAGCAGACATCAGAGGTCAGGTGGAAAGAAGCGTATGGTAGAAACTCGCTCATCTAGGTGGTGCAATAATACTAGCTGCTCACAATATTTCAGTTCACCTAACTGAATTTCATTGTTTCTCTTGATTTCTTTCGACAGTTCTTTCGCTTAGTTTTGCACCGATATAGTAAGCATGCACAGTACTTAACATAAACCAGAGCCAGTGCTTTGTATTTTTAGAAGCAACTGCTTGACCGGATATGCTTGAAGAGAAGCAAAGGTTTCACTCGGTGCTCTTCCAACCACAATAAAGAAAAAGAAGCATGCTGGGGACTACACTAATGTCTTATAGGCTTCACAGCCTGTCACCTGTTACACTATTAAAAGATCATGAAACCCGTGGAAAGGCATGGCTTTTATACGTTCTATTAGGTTCAGATGGTATGTCGAAACTAATTTCTTCTCTATTTCTTTCATTCATTACCCTTCCCTCGGGCGTCATAGATTAAGGTGGTTGTAGTTTTCTAATACTCGGTGACACCCTCTACAGACACATGGTATTCTTTTTCTGTTCACAACTCAATAGATCATTGCAATGCGTCTGGACTCGCCGGAGGAATCGATGCTCATACACGTCTGTCTAGCACCGTCATTGCTCTTGCAGGGAGAGTTTCGTTGATTATATGACTTTTGTTCTCTACTGCGCAACTGCAACAATATATTCATGACGTTATTTCGATTGCCTCTTTCTCGATATCTTTTTCATCACTTGCTTTGCCACGTACAGACTCCTCTGATTTGAATGCTCTACAAAAAAGTTGGTCTTCGACATTTTTTGTTTCTCATGTATGCCACACATGTTTCGTGTTTTTGAACTGTTTCCAATTTGAGTGCATGCCCATAAGAACGAAAACTCACAGAGTCTGTTATGCATTCGTCTAATACGACCTAACGTAGAAAGCCATATGGCATGGCTATTTCACTGCGCACTTGAAATATGGTGAACACCGATTTTTAGACTACATGTCTTAGATGTCTCATGAAACGCGAAATTTGGACGTCAGCAGCTAAGCCTACACGAATGATGCAAAAAAAAAAGAGAGTAATAAAAGTGAGGGAAAGTGGCATATAGGGCTCAGCTGAATGTGCCTGTGCCCTCGGCGTACCAGAAGGAACGTAACCTCAACGCTCAAGACGCCATCAATGAAGTCACCCTGTGACGCAATCATAACCTCACAGAGTGACGCCACGTTACGCCTCGAGCCACGAGATTCTTTAGTGGTCATTATTTGGTCACGTTCACGTGAAGCATATAAGAATTGCTAATTAACGAAAAATTTAGGGAGCTTTGCACTAGTGGTGGCAAGCTAGAAGGAATTGTGGAGCTGGGTGGCCTGTCTTGTATTTCATTATTTTATTTGTTCTCTTGCTCCTCATTTCTCTTTCTTTTGCTTCTTTTGCAACTGTTGCATCAGATTTCTTTCTGTTCTTCTATTGTTCTTTCTTAGCCGTTCTTGCTCTTTCTAGTTTGATCAATTTTATCATTTATTTCTTTCTCTCTCAGCTTTGTTCTCCCTCTTATTATGTTTGTATTTATTTCTCTCTTTCTTTCCTTTTGTGTCTTCCTTATTGTGTTTTTTTGTGTGTGTGTCTCTTTCCTTTCATAACTGTCTTTTTTATGCCTTTCTCTCTTTTTTATTTCTTTCTCCCTGTCTTGGCTTTCTCTTTCTTTCATTCAATATTTCAGTTTTCACTCGGTTTTTTTTATTTCTTGTTATATCTTTTTCCTATCTATTTTTTGCCTGCTTTTTTCTATATCTTTGTCTTTCTTCTTGTTTTTTACTTCTTTATTATACTACGTTTTTATTCCTAGACTTCTCTCTATTTTGTTTTGTTCTATATTTACGTCACACTCTTTCTCTCTCCATCTTTCTCTCTTTAGTTGTTGCTATTTTATATCACTTCTTTTTTTCTCTTATTTGCTCTCCCTCGTTTTCATGTTTCTTTTTGACACTCGAATTCTGCAGTACTGGTAATGGGACTTTCCCAATTCTGGTGGCGCACACGGACTTGATGAGGTTTCTAGTTACGCCACACAAATTACGGCAACCTTCGATAGCTTTATTGTTATTCGGTACTTTCTTTATCCTAGGTTTTTTCTTCTTGCAGTCGGTATCGTACAGGATCAAATACACGTCATGCACACATGAATAATTTTAATCCAAAAAAAATAGAAAAAGTATCAAATACCAGTTAACAAAAATCATCACTTTGTTACCAACGTGCCGTTCTACGATTCGTTCGGTACCCATACATATATTTTTAATGTTCGGGGTAAGCTTGTTTCAACTTTGGAAGCAATCCTAATACTAATTGTTTTAAATGCGAAGCATTTTTAGTGAACTTCGGCGACTTTGAGCGTAATTATCTATCTAGGCTATCTAGCCGCTTACGCTTGCGTGCTCTCGTGGCGTGAACCAAAATTAGCATAAGAGGGTAAGATGGTTGGACAAACATGACACGCTGGTGAAGACATGATTAATGTCACAATACCGTGCCGTACGTCGTCAAACACTTCCCGCCAGACAGTGGCACATACCTAGGTGAGTGTATGTGCCGCAGCTGGTATGCGGGTATGTGCCGCAGGTAATTGACACTTAGTATATACCCAGGAATGACGAGAACACACCTGGGCAATTTTAACGCGCGAGCGTCAAGGAATACCCGACATCAGAAGTGTCGTTCCGACGAATGCGAAGAATAAATATAAGAGTCCCAGCTGGAATCGAACTCAAGCATTCTACGTGGCATTGAAGCATCTTACCACAGAGGTACGCCAGGGCTCGGAAGTACATTTAAAATAGACGCCAATCTTCATGAAAGATCAATATTGGTTGCAGTGCTGCCTACTAAGTTTTATAAACATTGCATATGTACTCCTTTGATACAGCCGTCACGTTGGGTTAACGTTAATTGTGGTTAGTTGCCATGCGTTGAAGTTGATTTATGCAGCAGTGTTCAGTGCCAGCATGCATCTGAGCGAGAATCAGAGCTTCATATCAGCTTCTAGTGTTTCTATTACGCATGTTCCACGTGGCGATCGTTGCGCAAGTGTAAATAACTTCACATATAAACATCCGCAACCCTTCAACTTATGACTGTGCGTGCAACATTTGTGCAAATATTTAGCGTCATTTCGAGACGTGTCGCTGAATAAAAAAAATTGCAACATGGTCACCTGCCCTCCGCATGCTTCGTATAACGTTGACTCTCAGGTACGTGGGATCTGCCGATGTTTTTTTTTTTTGAAGATCTGGTGGGTTTTATGTCATAATATATGTGCACTGATAACAAACCCTTGTTGTACCTAAAGAAAAAGGCTAGTTGTTGGTTCAATAACAAAGAGTATGTAGTAAATTCTTGTAAAGCCAGAAATATAGAAACAAAAATAGCGGTTGAATATTTACAATAAATCTCTCAGATTTATCAATAAGTTTTTCAGATCAATAGAAAGCAATTACATTAACTATTACATCACATTACCAAAATACAAGCTAGGTGTAACATATAGGATACGTTGAAAAAGTACAGAGACATGTTCTTTGATCTTTTAGCGCATTTTGTGTTAGAACACTCGTATAAATACCGACCAATGTTAGAAAAAGCATTGGGCGCACCAATATTTTACTCGGAAAATATCTACTTTCATTGATTTAGCTATTTCTAATTATTTACCTTGCGCTGATAACACAATGCACTATTCCTCCTTCATTCATTGCCTATCTCAAACTAGTAACCGTTTACATAACATAAACATCAGTTTGTTTGAATGTTTTGCATTGAATGGCACTGAATACTGATAGGTAAAGCCCGAAGTCTAAACTTCAACTTAACCTGCAACAGCAGTAAGTCACAGCCATATTTAAAATCTGCAGCGTATTCCTTTTCTCCTGCATGAATTTATTATTGTCACTGTTATTTCCAAACTAATCATCATTTTTAATTAAGCAGCCAAATTAATTCAATGTTCTTTTTTGTTCCGGAAGCCCTTGCTGAATATTGAAGACTGGACTAATCTGTGGCTTTTTGAAGAAATGATGCTTCTCTCTTATTTCATTACTGTATTACTTGCATGACCTTCTCTGGTACTGATGTCATATAACTCACAACGAACACTAGACTCAGAAAGAAAGGAGTTAGTCATCGAAAGCCTACAAACAGGCTTAACATCAAAAAAGTCTGCATTGATTGATTGATATGTGGGGTTCAACGTCCCAAAACCACCATATGATTATGAGAGACGCCGTAGTTTTGGGCTCCGGAAATTTCGACCACCTGGGGTTCTTTAACGTGCACCCAAATCTGAGCACACGGGCCTACAACATTTCCACCTCCATCGGAAATGCAGCCGCCACAGCCGGGAATTGAACCCGCGACCTGCGGGTCAGCAGCCGAGTACCTTAGCCACTAGACCACCGCGGCGGGGCGAAAGTCTACATTGACCCCCTCCCTCAATTTCAGCCTACCACTAACCTTCGTTAGCGGTAAGCTGCCCCCCCCCCCCTCTTTTTTTTTCTTTGCTCTTAAACTTGGCATTGTGCACGTGAAATTGTAACGGTAGTGCCTGCTTGCTCAAAATAAGCGGTGGTATAATTGAGCCGAAGACTGCAATATATTCGGAGGAAATAAGAGAAAGAAAGATCAACGAAGTGACCGTGAACATTTATGATTACTAAGAAACTTTAGGCCATGAATAAAATGCTCATGCTTTAGGCCACGCAGTGAATTACCCAATTACTTTCTGTGAAAAGGCTGTTACAACGTGGCTGTAGGAGAGAAAACCACTGTAGATAAGAAGCAGTAATGGTGAACTGCTCACTGGAGGCACAGAATATGGTGAAACAAGATAACGGGCTCGATATCGTGGCAGCGTGATTCAATTTACGCATGAAGGGCTTCTTCATGATGCCGCGATTTATGGTCTGCGTGGGTACGTCCTCTTGTTATTGTAAACCGTTATATGCAAGCCAACTTTGGTTACGTTCACAATTTGTACATCGTTATTCATAAAGTATTGCTTGAAAAGCTTTTTTTTTCGTTTTATGTCGCCTTTTATCTTAGTAACCGAAAATTACGCATGAGCAACAGTGCGTTGTCGTGTTTGGTTAGTTCATCACAGTGAGCACACTGTATCCCGCCATCAAGTCAACAATATAGGCACGATTCAAGAGGCCAAAACAGAAGTGCTGGAGCGAATGGCACACAAAAAGAAGAGATGCCATAAATGACATTATTTCCTATATACAGAATGCATAGTGTGGAAAAGAAAAAAAGCTTGGATGGTCAAGTGAGAATCGTAATAACAACGAAGATAGTATAGAGAAACAGTAAACTCTGTGTATCTGCGAAAGAGCGACTACAAGTGCATGCGTCAGCATGCCTATTTACTCAGATTTAAATTCCCGTGCTGTGATCGATAACTTCTCTCCAGGTTTTTTTTATATGAGAACCCCTGCCGTAAGCCACGCCGTGGCCTAGTGGCAGAAGCACTTGGGTGCTGACACGCAGCAGGTCGCGGGATCGAATTCCGGCCGCGGCGGCCACATTTTCGACGAAGGTGGAAGTGAATGAGGCCTATGTGCTTCGATTTAGGTGCGCCAGGTGTTTGAAGCTTCAGAAGCCTTCCCCTACGGCCTCTCTCATAACCTTATGGTGGTTTTGGTGAAGTAAATCAGAACACTTATTGTAAATTCGCCACCACATAATAGCGAAGACATGTTCACCATCCCACCTACGGCACTTTTTGTTGCTTCTTGCTCTACGATTTCACCATGAACTCAGAATATCATCAAGAAAGTAGCTTTGTCAACTTCACACCTACGTGTTAGGAATTATGCTTGTGGCACAAAGTGATGTAAGCTGAAGTGAGAAGGCAAGCTACGAAGAAGATACACGATGAAAACCGTACTCTTGTTTCACGTATTTGACTACATTGGCACTGGCAGATCACGCTGCAAAATCAACTGGATATATATGGCCCTTTATTAAAATGAAAACCCTATATATGTTAAAATTCGCTCTTCGTATACTGCGTGAAGTGAAGAAATCAATACTGAACGCCTTTGTATATAATATAGCCGCAATCGAACTTACAATTGCGGCTGCTAGAGATTTTATCTCTGGAGTTTTCATACGTTCACCGCTCTTCCATTGCAGCTACTTTGGCCTTTCTTGCTTGTCCAAAACCTACCCTACACTATGTCTTCCCTCACTTTCAGATTACTAGGAAGTTTCGACTGTACACACTGTAAGGCCTGCATATACTGTAAAGGAGCGTAACATTATGATAATGATTCGAATGATAATTGTGGCCTAGGGTCCAAGACTTCCCTTTTGTGTAAGGTATGTACACTGTTATTAGCCGTTGCGGCCAATAAGTTTCCAATGTATACCGGCAAAGCTTTAGTATCACCCAGGTTTAGCCTATAGATGAGGGCAAGGCATCTCGCAGAGCGAAGTAGGAGAACAGAAGTTAATCTGGTACTATACAGCAACAAGTTTGTTACCCTGAACAGGCACCAAGAAATAGGGGTTAGAAGAGGACAAAGATAAAGAGAGATGCAAAATTAAAAAAAAGTATTGCACTCATGCACACAGATTCAGGGCGTTCTAATTAGAGTCATTCCGATAGACCGATTAAGCGCAGAAAGCGCCGTAGTGCTTCCACAGCTTCCATATTTGACAATAAGTCCTGTCGATAGTGTAAGATTGTTAACTTTATCTACACATAGTTCGTCTACATTTATTGTTACTATGCAGCTGCACCGATATTGTCTTATATAAAAAGGACAATGAAATAGGAGCACATATTATTGATAAAAAGATCACAGTATATCCGCGAAACGAATGATGATGAGTGGGGTGAAGCGTCCGTCAATTAGTCCATGCTTCTGTCCTTGCGTCCGCCCATCCGTACGTGCGCCCGTTCATGTGTCCGTTCGTGCGTTTGTTCGTGCGTCCATCCGCGCGTACGTCTGTGCGCGCGTCCGTGTGTTTGTCTGCCTGTCTGTCCGTCAGTATATCTTCTTGTGTGTCTGTCCATCCGTGCGTCCGTCCGTCAATCTAGTTAACACTTCAAGCACCCCCATTTCGCTTCTTGGTATCATATATTCACCATACAGAAGTACCACCATCCAGCGGACAATCCAAAGAATAAACGAGAGTACGTGCCACATTTCTGCGGTCAGCGATTTGTTAACACCAAGAGCGTGATGATCACGCCATGCTATGTTTTTCGTAACATGTGGGCATGCGGATATGTGTCTGAGGGTGGGTATGTGGCACTGTTATGCGGACATGTGCCACAGGTTACGCACTACGACAACGGGAGACGCACAAGCCACCGCCATAAGGAGCTTCGCCCCTAAAAAAACGTAGTGTGCAGTAGCCTTTATATCATACTTTTTTCTCAAGTACTTTTTTTTCGTCAAACATCAAGCTGTTTCTTGCGTGGACTTCAAGTTACTGCACTGAAAAGCACAAAACTGCTATAAGCCAGGTTATTTCGACAATAGACAGCCACGGCGTCTAGCAGAGAAAAACGTTCGTGCATGGCTTTTGTCTCTCGTTACTAAGTTGCAGTGGCGACAAGCGGTAACGTTGTCGCCGCTATTGAAGTGACAGCTCAGCTACTGCTTCGTGTCAGGGGAATCGGCGTTAACAAATAACGCTAAATGAGGCTGCAAACAAGGAACGCCTTGATCGATTGGGAGGCCAAACCTTGTACTCGTAGTCCCTAACGAGGGCTGCGCGCGTGTTAGGCGACACGACCGGCTTTCTGGGTTTTAGGGTACAAGGGCACACTTCGTTTTCCTGCTTAAGTTTGATAAGAAAGAAAAAAAAAGCTTTTTTTATGAACGTGGACGCAGTCTATAATCTCCAGCAGCTGGTCGCCACAATGTCGCCAATGAGCTAGTTCAGTGCGGAGGAGAAGCAAGGCGTGTGTGTTGGGTGGAGTAAAAGACCATAAATACGACCTCCAGTGTTAACCACGTCAGAGAAGCTCATTTAAACGAGAAAAAAATGAATACACAGTACAATAAGCTCTGGTCTGCGTACACACATTTAAACTAAATGTTATCTCTCAGTCGAATGTCCATGCCGTGGTGTTGGGGGTACATAAAAGTATAGCCATAACAGTTGACTGTTCAGACACAAATGATTGTCGGAAAATGTATGTAAATTTTACAATAAGCGAAATACAAAATGCCAGTGAAAGAAAACTGTGGCAAGTCTGATAAGTTTCAAAGTAACCGTAACGACACAAAAGTAAGCGAATTGTACGAAAAAGATGTCTTTTACTTTATTCAAGTTTCGTCAGATGAAAATAGACAAATGCGTACTTATCGTGAGAGTTCTCGATAAAGATAAACACCCTAAAAGTATCCTATAGGAAAACATACAGCACTGGTGAAAGCCCACAAAGGAAACACACGTAGTTTTGATAATAAATGTCAAGCGTCAAGGGCCAACAAAATACTATAGGAAAGGGGGTGACAAATATATAGCCCATATTACAAGAAAGAGATAACGGATGCTTTTGAAACAGACCTAAAAAGTTACGTTCTTTAAGGCTAGAGGGGCAAGAGCGGTGACACGTGTTTTCGGCAAGTACAGGTTCTATTGCGTCTTCAAAGCCAGGGTTATACCGAAAGAAACGCGGGGAACAAGACAATTACAACTTGCTCTTCTGGTCACAGTGGCCTTGGAAAGTGGTCGGGTAGAATAAAAAAAAACAAGGCTCATCTAATGTAGGTTGGGAATAAAGCAAATGAGAGAGTGGAAAGGTTCATAATGGTTCATGTCACGCGATTTTTCGTTGCCGCTTTATTCCTCTGCATGTGGACAAACTCAGATTGGGGAATACTCCTACGCTCTATCTGATCGCACAAAAGCAATCGAAATGTTCTAGTGTACGTCGTTTAGATTGAATCTATGACCAGTTCTTCGAATGCAGTCCAGCATAAAATAAATAAGAATGGACGAGCGTGGTGGATAAGGAAAAAACTGCGCATGCCATCCGCATACAGAGATAACGATACGACCATCACCGGGACCAACAACAACAACAAAAAAGGCGAAGTGTGTGGGACATTGCATAAACGACATCGAGTTGAGGCCTTGGCAGACGGGAAGTTACATTAGTGGCGTACACAAAGCAGCAAAAATAAAGTGAGTGAGAATTTATTAGAAGGCAGAGAGGTCGGTCTGATCTAGTTCGCTCTAGCCTGCTACTCTACACAGGGGATAAGGGAAAAGGGGAAAGAAAGAGGGATGAAGGGTGATGATGGGGACAAGAAGAGGTGGTGCGTATGTACAGTAGCCACTTAGTATAGTACCCTACAGTCTAGTTTCTAGTCCAGTGCTTTTATAAAGTCTAGAACAGCCTTTGTGAGCTATCGTTTCGCGCACTTGGCAGCGTTCACAATTTGGGCTGTCCGCACGGCCGATTAGGTGGGTGTAGTGACGAGTGAAGGCGACGCCCAGGCGAATTCGGTGCAGTATATTAGCTCGTCTTCGGCTGATTTTATCTGGAAGACGAAAAGTCATACTGGGGTCTGTTTCCCGCAGGCGCTTGTTCCGGTGATCTGGTAGCAACCAGTAAGTGGCAGCGCATTCGCGCATGAGTGATCTCAACAATGTGTTGACGTCACCTCGCGAGTAGGGTACTTTGACGTACATAGGAGCGTTGTATATTGCCGCTCTTGCTTCGCTATCGGCTGTTTCGTTGCCAACCAGGCCGCAGTGTCCAGGAATTCATTGGAGTGTAATCAAGTGACCGCCCCTGTGTGTTAGGTCAAATGCTTGGACGATTCCTAACGTTAACTCGTAAAATTGGCCTCTTCTTAGCAAGAATGGATAGCTTGAAGCGCTGATTTTGAATCAGACAGAATCGTCCATTTACGCGGTGCTTGGTCGTTCACAAATTTTATGGCTTCTTGTATAGCAACAAGTTCTGCAGCTGTCGAAGATGACCTATGATCTAATTTGTACTGTCGGGAAATACTGAGTTGAGGGATCACGAAGGCTGCAGCTGAGGCGGATGAGGTTACGGATCCGTCGGTGTAAATGTGCACAGAGTCGCTGTATCGGTCATATAAATGGCCAAGGTGAGTTGCTTGAGGGCAAATAAGAAACATGCGACTTATATGAAATTCCACGTATGTGAAGGCACACCAGTGGTTTAGTCAATGTCCATGGAGGAACTGCAGGGATTACGGCAGGTGGCAAAGCCTGACGGGATCATGTGCCTATGCGTATCGAGGCATCGCGAATAGGTACAGCCTGGTCGGTCCACTTGTAGCGAAGATAACGGGTGCTTGTGCATGTCGGGTCAGCAGACGAAGGTGGCACTCGAAGAGGCTCACAGGACGTGTAAAACCTGTATAGGGTATGTGCGTGACTGCCTCTATAGTGCCAGAGGTAGATGTGCACCGTGGCAGGCCAAGGCATATTCACAGTGCTCGTGCTTAAGGCTCTCTAAAGTACGAAGGCACGTTGCCCGCATGCTGGAAAGCCAGGTGAGCTAGTGTACCTTATATAGCCCACAAACAATGCCTTGTATAGCTGCAGAAGACTTTTCTCCGATGGGCCCCATCTCAGTCCTGCTATAACACGAAGAACATACACAAAACTGATTAGTTTTGTTTTTCAGCACAGTCACGTGCTTTGACAGGACAGGTTGCGATCAATGACGACCCCTAAATAGCGGTGGTACTTAACCCAGGGAATCACTGCTCCGTGAGCGAAGATTGGGTACCGCGACATTGATTTCTTCGTAAATGCCAATGCAGCACATTTTGCTACTGAAAGTTCCAGGCCCTGACGACCTAAGTACTTAGATGTTATTGATGTGCCTTGTTGTAGCCTTGCTCGCAGTTGTGGTCACGTTTGCTCCAGATGCCCATATGCATATGTCCGTCCGCATACGCACTGATTCTCACAACGTCGGGAAGCTCAGCTTCAAGGCCAATGAGTGTTATGTTAAAAAGCATGGGGCCTCAGGACGGCGCCTTGCGGAACCTCCGTGGCTTACGAGGTGCCTGGCCGTGTCACCGTCGGATGTCGACATAAAAATGGTACGTCCTCTGAGATAGCTCCCTATCCATGCGTGTAGTCGGCCACCTACGCCGATGTCTTCAAGTGCGTCAAGAATGGCCTCATGGTAGACGCTATCGTACGCGCCCTTTATATCTAAGAAAAATGGCCCCTACCAATCTCCGACGTTGTCTTCCTTTCAACAGAAGAAACTAGATCTACAACACCATCTATAGATGATCGACCTCTACGGAAGCCATTTATAAAATCTGATAAGCCGACATTATTCTCCACAGCCATTCCATCTTGCCAGCCACCATGCGTTCCATCACCTTTACCGATGCAACTGGTTAGGAAATGGTTCTATAAGAAGACAGACTCGTGGTGAACACTTGCCTGGTTACAGTAAGGCCACTATGCGGCTTGCACTTCCAACTCTCTGGTACTGTCCGCTGTTTCCCACGTAGAGTTGTAGACGACAAAGAGAGCCATGCCTTGCTTCCTGCTGAGGTGATATAGAGCCGAATAAGTGATTCCGTCAGGCCCTGGTGCGGACGACCGTCGGGACCGTAGAAATCGCAGCTTCGAGTCGTGCATTGTGAATGGCAAGTCGAGGCGATCGTCGCTGGATGGCGGTGAGGCTAAGTACGAAGGTGATATCGATGAGGAGGTCATACCTACGAGTAAGTGGCAGTAATCTTCTGCAACCTCTACTTCAGGTCGACCTGCTTTAGAGCCAAAGATCGGAAAGGGAACACTGTTGAGTGGGCGTCTGAAGGCTTCGGACAGTTTGCCATATTCGAGACAGGGGTGTTCTGGGATCAAGAGAGCTACAAAATACCCTCTTACCGTTGCCTATCAAGCTTATCGAGGTGTCGCAATACATGTCGTTTGGCTTGGCGTGCTGTAGATAGGTCAGCTGGTGATTTCGTCCTCCTGTATTTTCTCTCTGCCCGGCGACGAATTGCACGAAGGTATTCATATTGTGCGTCAAGTTGTGATCTTGGTAGCGACACATTCACAAGTTTCGTATGCGTTGTTAAGGCTGATGCAATTAGGCTTTCTATTTCAGATATAGATTGAATGTTCCCGCACTGAGCATTTACAGAAGCTTGGAATCCTGGCCAGTCTACGCTTTTTACAGGCCGGGGAGACGGAACGATGGAACCTTTAGCTGTATATATGTAGGGAGATGGTCACTTCCATGTGTTTCAACGTCTACAAACCAACAGGTGGTAGACAAGAGACTTCTGCTCACAAAACATACGTCTAGACAGCTGCTGTACGATGCGCCATGGAGGTAAGTAGGTGAGCCATCGTTAATGGACATAAGGCTTAATTGAGCACAAAATCGGCAATGTCCCCTGCCGCGGGTGTTCATTGAGGCAGAACCCCACATGGGATGATGTGCATTAAAATCCCCAACTAATACATGTGGTCCAGGGCCAGCTTGGAGAACAGACAAGAGATGGGGACAGTCCACGTGCTTCTAGGAGGAATGTATCCACCAATGATTGATATTGAACGTCGCTTGTGCTTTATAGATAGGCAAATATAGTCGTTAGAAGCATGAGGAGCCACGGCATGTCTCACGTACGTTAAATCTTGACGTACGCATATAATTACTTTGCTCGCATTTCGATCATCACGTGACCATAAAGTGACGTATCCGGAAATACGAAACGACGACATCATATCCGGCTCACATATTACAACCAACGGAAATTTGTATTTAAACATCCATTGTCGAAAGTCAGACAATCGGCTTCGCGAACCCCGTGCGTTCCACTGCATTATGGCAGAGGTGCGCACACGTTCATCGAAAAAATTCGCTATATTGTTTATGGAAGGGTCAGCAGTAGCGTTTCCAGCACGTTGAGGGTCTGCACTGCTGTTTTCGCTCCTGGTGTGTGTAGCTCGTTGAAAATCGCACGAATAGATTTTAATAGATGCTTCAGCATAGTTTGGCTCTTCTCAGTGTCTTGCCTATCATTTTCCGCCCTCTTTGAAGTTGCAGCCCATGATGTGGTCATTTTTATTGCTCCAGTCGGTAGCGAAGGCCACTCAGTATCGGAAGCATCGGCGTGCAACGCGGGCGTTGGTCCACTTTCTGCATCCCTGGGACGTGGTGCATACAACATGGGTGTAGCAGCCTGATAATGCGTACGCGTATGTTCATCTGTTGCTGATGGTGATGCATCACTCCTATGTCCACTATGCTTTCGCTGGTGCCTACGTTTTGGACGACGTCTGTGTCGGCGGATGGACGTGACTGCCTCTCTGTGTGTCGAGTTGTCTCTGACCATCTTCCGCAGGACGCGAATTTCTTCTTTGATCTTTGGGCCCTCCTTCGACGTTGCTTCATGTGCACCAGAGCAGTTTGGGCATTTCAGTGGAACAGCAGTATCGCAGTTTTCCACCTTATGAGACCCTCCGCACCACTGGCAAGTTGTCCCACTTTTGCACACTGCGCTGACGTGTCCCAACTTGCAGCACTTGTGACACTGCAAAGGTCGTGGCACGTAAGGGCGCACGGGATGTCTCACGTATCCAACCTTCACGCTAAGGGGCAGAGTCTCAGAATCAAATCTAGTTTGATGCAGCGAGACTGCCCGAAGCGGCGTACGGTCACGATTTTGACTGTCGACGTCACAAGATTCTGCAGGTCAGCGTCTGTGATGTCAGCGTCGACGTCATTTATCAGGCCAGTCGTTGTTCCTTTCCCATGAGTGAGAAACGCGCGAACTGAAATACTTCCGAGCTGCATGACGGCCTTCAGTTTGTCAAGAATGGTTTTGTTTGTCACATCAACTGACAATATGTTTTTCCTGCTATTTATGCGAATTTCATTCACTTGAGCAGGTGCAACTCGCTCGAAATAATTAGTCAATGACTGCCTGTTCAGTGAGTTCAGGTTGTCTGATGTAGACATAGGTACATACGAGATGGTGAAACATCGCTTGCCTTTGTCTAGCGCCGGTAGTGGCTCCGCCGTTGATGACGTCCTGCGAAGCTTCCTTTTCAACCGGCGGGTATGGAATGTTCTGAAGTCGGCTTCCGATTTCATCTCTTCCACTGATGAGTTCTCGGTAGAATCATCACAAGGAGCAGATGCGCCAACGCGGTCACCCACATTCGGTCCATCCTTATGCAAACGGCTAGGGCCCGCTGTCTCGTTGGATGGATGGTCCCCCATCCCGGGGGGTGACGTCTTCCGTTCCGCTTGTTCAGAGAAAGTCAGGAATTCTGACAGTTTAAGAAAAAAACGATAGTTGTTCAAGGCAGAATTATGCCCGGGCGCACTTCTTCTTCCTCGTCTTCCTCGTCCCAGCAAAAATAAACGTTTAAACGTGATATAGGGTATTGTGTATTTCTTAACTAGTTGTTCCAAAGGCACGTATACGCTTATACCGTATGTAGTTATCACCAACAAGCGATGTGGGCTTACGTAAGGCAACAGGGCCCTTATAAGAGCGTAGGCCAAGATGGTCTCTTAAGTACTTTTAGTTTTGTGCCGTCATTCATTTGTCACCCTGCCTTCCTCGCAAGCCGCATTAATCTTGGCTGCACTATGTACGTTCCGAATAGACACGAGTATTGTTCATGATATGAAAGCATTGGGCACGCAGTGGTAGCGAAATAGCGATCATTGTATTGGAAAAGGTAAAAAATCCTGCACTACGGTCTCAATTTCCAGCACTAACAATGCAACTACTTGGAAATGCAGTTAGAACGTCCCGACACTTCTACAAGTGATGTAATTCACTCAGTGTTGACCGCCTCGATGGATCGGTGCTAGGCTGCCGACCGGAAAACCACGGTTTCGATCTCGGTCTGGGTGATCGCATATCCATGGCCTGAAAGTGCTAGAGGCCCATGTATTGTGTGATGACGGAGCACGCTAAAGAGCTCAGGATGGTCGTAATTCACGGGGCCCCCCACAACTTTGTAACTCCCAATCGTATAGTGGATTTGGTGCGTGAAACAGCAGATGTTATCCGCGGAATAGTATAATTATAGGCCAAGGTGAGAAAAGCAGTTAGGGAAGCTTTTTTCTTTGTTTATAAGTTTGTGTAGCGCATTACAAAGACTGAAATTCTGCTAGACAACTTTATTACCCTCTGCTTTAGCTCTGCGAATATGTTTCTTTTCTGTTGGCGTTTTGTCGTTATTTACAGAGCAGCCTTGCAACACGCAATGTAGCAAACCTAAATGTGTTTTTACCCATCAAACGTTCTCCCTTTCTGATGTCATTTCACAGGCAATCCCTCCCTTTCTGTTTTTACTTTTCTCAGGCCTACGTTGCAATTTGAAGACCCCTTAATATCTCATCGTTGTCGTGAAACCAAGAACGCTGGTGATACAAGACCTTTTTTCCTATAGGATCGTACTGTATGCAAGGACGTTAAGGTTACATAGGTCTCAAGAGTTAAGGTGAGAAACGGAAATGACACGAGGTCAAACACCAAAGCGTGCAACATTATCCGCTTTTCGAATAGGCGGAGCCCGTGAAAAGCTGCCCGTAAGCTCTCCTACATTTTGAAGCAGCTGCGCATGTTCGCTTTGAAAAATCAGAAGCCCTTCAAGACATAACAGATGATACGCCTTCATGTGGTGTAGAGACAAGAAATATATGCTTTTTCTCGTGCAGCTTTTGTAAGCACGGAAGAAATAGAGGCGAGACACGCGCGCTCCTTCATTCGTGCGCGCGTCGCGTCTCTCCGTTAGGTCAAATGTGGCGTAATCACAGCACTCACCACTGCTGTTTTCTTTCATTTTGTTTAGTTTCACGGTTTTAACAGCGAAGTTGTTTTTAGTCGGCCCATCGTCCAGTGGTGGTTGATCAGTTCTAGCTGCAAGCTGTTTATGAGGTGTCTAGCTGAAGGAGTATGGAGAGTTATGGTCGAGGGTAATTGATTGGTAGATAAGAGTAATCGTGCCTGGAGTGGTGAGCGTGATCCTCGGCGCAAAGTGCGTCAAAACGCACCTGACTCCTAAGAATAGGCTCAAAGAGGTGGCATAAAGGCTGGTTGCGCTTCGTTGTTACGTTCGCTGTTCCAGAATGCCCGAGACTACTTGTACTCCACACTCCGTAGCTGTTCGTGAAGTGTGAAATTAAGTGCAATCATAAAATTACGAAACACTTGGAAATACTTGCAAGACCATGGCTGAACCATAAAGATGCACACGCGTTATCGAACTCTCACGTGCCTTTTGAGCGCAGCTGTGGCAAAATATAGAAAGAGTTGCAGAGACATCGAGAGGAAATTGCTTGAAGAGAGGGAAGGGGGGGGGGGGGGGGTCAGCGTTGTTGTTTGGGCTGCATTGTCTCTTGATCTTCTGTAGGTCGTCAATGTTTTAATGTCTTCAGTTGCGTTTCTTTATATATTGCACAGATACCTGCTGTAGAGAAACAGGAAATCTCGAAAATTTTAATCTTTATTGTCAGATGTTGGTGCATCATGATCGGGCCTAACCGGGACCAAATTTCTCGGTCGTAATTAGTTCTTTATGCAAGCCACAGAACGGAGCCAATCTTTGTTCACAAGTTTTGTCCCTATCGCACGTATTTAGTATGATCAGCGTACAATTTCACATCACTATTAATTTTAAACATATAAAGTGAAGCGCTTTGTGAGGCACGTTTCAAAGGTGCACTAGAACATTTTGTTTCTTTTTTTATTTTATTACAACTTTACCCAGGCGAATTTTGAAGGGTTAGCTTTTTCTTTTACAATTCCATCATAGGCAATTTTCTGGAGATTATTTCTAGACATCAGAATGGGATCTATAAAATTTTAAAGACAATTCATTGACAATATTCTGAAGTGCGAACGATATCTTCTTGTACATCACAGGCAGCATCTCCTCAAAACACTGCCTCACTTAAGTTACGAATATTAACTTCAGTTAGAGCAAAGCACACTGCCTCATACAATCCTTCACAAAACAATTAGCAAAATAAGAACAATTCTTTCTCTTAGTAGATTAGAACCAGATTCTATTGATACACATACATATACCTGATCGAACTTTTCATATGGACAACGAGTAAATTTCCGTTATTCAGCAATATTCGACCTGAGGAACGGTGCCAACAGTTACGTATTGGTGCATACCCGCTTTGTCCATATTACAAAGATAGAGAAGGAATCAAATGCTGGAACGATAACAAGTTTCACGTCTGGTTTGCTACCCTGCACGGGGAAGAAAGGTTCAAAGGGTGAAAAGTGAAAAGACCCAATGGAGAGATAGGAACAGGGAAGCACGTGCGCAATCGATGCAGCCCATTCAATTAATAGCCAGCCCCATAAGTTCTTTTTTTTACCTAAAGGATTACATTAATCAAGGAGGAGTGAAATATTACTCAAACTTAGACATAGTACCAAATTTATGCCAAGTAAATTGAGGGGGGCAATAAAGGCATAAGGTCAGTAAAAGGTAAATCAGGGCAAAGTAAAGCGATTAAAAGATACATCTAGATAAAATAAACATGGTTCTTCACTGAAAATTGTTACAAGTTTAGAAGATTGTAATTTGTAGTGATTTAAATGTTGAAGTGAATAAAGGTGAACTGTAGGTCGACCAAATGTTTTGAATTAACCAGTTTTCATAAAGTGAGAGTGTAGGTTTTTAGCTAGGCTCTCCTCAGCACTAGCTGAGAAGACCGTCAATAATTTTCTCTTCTTCGGTTGATAACGAAATGAAACTTATCGAACACCTCCAGTTGGAAGCAAAAGCAACAAAGGTGGGAACAGTGGCAGCAATAAAACACAAAAATACTAAGATAAAATATCAACATGATGTCTTGATATATATATATATATATATATATATATATATATATATATATATATATATATATATATATATATATATATATATATGAGATATAACAGACAGTAATGCCAAGGAATGTACAGGGGAAGTTATTAGAACCAATGGAATGTAAATAATAAGAAAGAAGAAAGAAAAGTGGATGAAAAAATTACCAGCTGTGAGCAGGAATCGAACTCACGACCTTCGAATAACGCATTCGATGCTCTAACCACTGAGCTATCACAGCGGCCGTCCCTCCATCCACTTTTTGGGGTTTATACGTGAATTTAGAAGAAGGAGTGACAGTCAGCGCCATCTATAAGCCAAACAACGAGTGTGAAAACACTTTTATTCGCATGTTTGGCGTCACGTAGCACGTGAACTTATTATGAGCGGGCAGCTGATTAATTGTCCCTCTTATACAACCTAAACACACCAAGTCTGCCAGTACGAGACCCTCGTTCAATGAAATAAGGGAGAGAAGTGTATACCTAAGGGCTCGTATTTCCGTGTTTTAACACAATATTATTGAGATATAAACGACAGTAATGCCAAGGAATGTACAGGGGAAGTTATTAGAACCAATGGAATGTAAATAATAAGAAAGAAGAAATAAAAGTGGATGAAAAAATTACCAGTTGTGAGCAGGAATCGAACCCACGACCTTCGATTCCTGCTCACAGCTGGTAATTTTTTCATCCAGTTTTCTTTCTTCTTTCTTATTATTTACATTCCATTGGTTCTAATAACTTCCCCTGTACATTCCTTGGCATTACTGTCTGTTATATCTGATTAATATTGTGTTAAAACACGGAAATACGAGCCCTTAGGTATGCACTTCTCTCCCTTATATATATATATATATATATATATATATATATATATATATATATATATATATAGGAAGGCATGGTGGTTGAGTGGCCGTAGCGTTGCATATAGTCCAGTAGATTCTCCGTGAGCGGTCACAACGTGGTTTATTTCGACGTTTCGGCTTAGAGTCTGGCCTTCATCAGGAATCCTGATAAAGGCCAGACTCTAGGCCGAAACGTCGAAATTGAACCATATATATACTACTGAACCATATATATATATATATATATATATATATATATATATATATATATATATATATATATAGTGGGAGTAATAGTTCAATGGGCCAGTTAGTCTTCGTGAAGGTATGGGTCCTTTTTTTAGTCTCTCTCCCTCTCGCAAACATGTTTCAAGGTGAGAGCAACGAAGTTTAGAAATTCATGTCAGTATAACTCATCCCCCGATGAAGGGAGGACCCCTCCCGAAACTGTTGGGAAATATATTTATCCTTGTTCACAACGCTCCCGTTGTGCCATATATATATATATATATATATTTTTGAGCTTGCCTTTTAACCATCTGTAAGATTAACGCGAAGCGCATTATCTCCTTAATGTAAGCGGGAGCACGCACCTCCGCAATCTTCGCTTATAGATGACGCATAAGCGCAAAATGTGAAATAATCGACGAGCTTGTTTTTCCTACAGGTTCATTTACTCTGCATGCTGTAATGTCCATGGCGCCACGTGAGTGATGGCGCCTTTTCCTTAGTAAGGCAGGTAAGAAGTCCATCGCATCTTACAGTACCACTGCTTCTGCTACCTAGTTGCCCAATCCGTAATTAACCGAGTGCTTGCCTTCGATCAATCTTCTTCAATCATTCATCTTAAATGCCCTTTTTTGCCTTCGTGCCATCTTGCGATGAACGCGACAAAGCAGCAGCCGATAAAGCGAGATGAAGAACGATAAGGAGGCAATTAA
Source organism: Rhipicephalus microplus (assembly GCF_013339725.1). Classification (NCBI taxonomy): domain Eukaryota; kingdom Metazoa; phylum Arthropoda; class Arachnida; order Ixodida; family Ixodidae; genus Rhipicephalus; species Rhipicephalus microplus. Next base: position 30,285 of record NW_023613856.1, read on the forward strand.
TAGGAAGAAAAACAAGAGGTGGAATGTGACGTTTTTGTGGATCATTTTTATAAACATTGCGGGGGTTATAAGTCTCTAAATCTCAATATAATTATAAAAAATGCCGTAGGGGAAGAAGGTTTCGGAAGTTTTCGACCTCATGGGGCTCTTTAACACGTAACTAAACCTAAATACTCGGTACCTCAAGCATTGAACGTCCACCTAAATTGTTGACCATGTTGAACAGCGAAATCTGGGAAACTCTTTAATTAAAATGCGAGTGGGACAACACATTTATTGTTCATTATATATTTATTATTCCAATAAACGGCTCAACGGTAAATGTCTCGATGATTGGAATATTTTGATTATTGTTAGTTATTGCTACAACTACAGAAATATGGTCGCCATCGTCAGCGAGAAAAGGTTAACCTTGTTCGGTCATCTGAGTGTTGATTCATCATCATAATGATTGAAGGTTAAATCGTGAACCCGGAAATTAAAGCCTGGTTTTTCTTAGTGCCTGTGACTTCAGTTAATGATCGCATATACACACAAAGCAATACAGTGTACAGGGAGAAATATGTACACTTATGCATAGAAGAGGTATTCAGAATATTTCTTGAAGTGTACTCCTTAAAATAACGTTCATTGCTTCAACCTATCGCGTAAAGCAAACACACATGCCGAATTTACCATGTGCCATGATACAATTTGGAATTGCACGAAACATTGGTAAAGACTTTTCTGCACTGGCAGAAACTGCATAATGACACACAGAACCGCAAGTGCGTCAGAAAAAAAGAGAAAACTTTCTATGGCTGCTAATGAGCACACGCCCGGGTACGAAAGCTGTCTGGCCTGCGCTAACTTCACAAGGTGCCTATTCCAATGCCACATATTGTTGGCACTTAGAAACGAAACAGAATTTGTACTGGCGAAATTGGACATTGACGCTTAGAAGTATTGATGCCGTGTTCACCAGAGCCAGGTTCAACTGATAACGGCATGGTATAAATAGGTTGGCGTAATGCAAACATTCGAGCGCTGCTCGTCGATGTGGCATTCTATGTTAGCAGATGTGAGAGTGCGTGGAGTTAGATTTACACTGAAGCAGGAGAGAGGGGAAACAGAATCAATGACATACACCGCGCTCCGAATTGCTGCACAGCCGTGTGTGTGGCGCATTCAGCACTTGTGTAGTGAATTCGTTGTTGACTTAAGTACTTTCCACGTTGATATTAAAATGAGTGGACCAGAACTATAAAGGTTTTTATGAGACATGCCAATGGTGTTAATTACGCTATGTTGCTTTTTCAAGTGTACTTTTTAATGAGACAGATGAGCGATACGCCAAAATATTTGCTGTGAACTTGAAAAAAAAAAACAAGTTCTGCAGATCCCAGAACCTTGGCAATCAACATCTGCGAAGCATGGGGATGGAACGTGACCGTGTTCTAACTTTTTTTATTGAATGGCACGTCATAAACTGACGCTAAATGTATAATAAATGTTGCAAACACAGACACATGTTCGATATAATCAGCTGTTTGCACTCGCGCAACGATGTCAACAGGAACATGAGTATTAGTAATACCAGAAGCGATAGGCTGATATAAAGTGATGGTGCTCGTGAGGATGGTAGCCTTGCACATTACTACGTAAATTAATTTCAGCGTAAATCACCTAACTACTACTAACGTCAACCCGATGGGACGGCTGTATAATAGGAGTACATATGTAGTGTTTGTGAAATCGGATAGCCAGCACTGCAACCACAATTATGACGTTTCACGAACATTAGGATCTCTTTGAAAAGTAGTACCAATACTAGCGTGGCGTTTCAGTTGAATGCTTCAATGTCATGCAGAATGCTTGCGTTTAATTTCTGCTGGGACCCTTACACTTATTCTTTGCTTTCATCGGATCGACGCTGCCAATGTGAGGTATTTCGTAATGCTCACACGTTAAAAATGCCCATGTGCGTTTTCGTCGTTCCTGGGTAGATATCAAGTGAGTCACCTGTGGCACATATCCGCCCACGGGTATATTCCACTGCCTTGCGGATGTTCGACGACATACGCGACAGGATTGTGCCATTATTCGTATCTTGACCAGTGTGTCATATTCGTCAAACCACCTTACTCTCCCATACTAATTTTGGTTCATGCCAAGGGGGTGATTACGAGAGCTCCCAGGCGTAAGCAGATAGATAGATAGATAGATAGATAGATAGATAGATAGATAGATAGATAGATAGATAGATAGATAGATAGATAGATAGATAGATAGATAGATAGATAGATAGATAGATAGATAGATAGATAGATAGACAGATAGATAGATAGATAGATAGATAGATAGATAGATAGATAGATAGATAGATAGATAGATAGATAGATAGATAGATAGATAGATAGATAGATAGATAGATAGATAGATAGATAGATTTAATATTATTCCCCGGAAAAATTATTGCTTGCTACGCTCGTATAGGCCACAGACAGATGTGGCATATTGTAAATTCCGAAATATTTCTGCACATATAGTTTCATTCTTCAAACAAAAATACCCCGAAAATTTTGTTCTGCTTTTTTTACACATACTTATTTCTATCCGGACGAACGGTGTTTTTTATGTCGTTGCTATGAAAAAGTGGCAGCGCCATTTCTTCATTGCCCCTTCTCCGCTCTCTTTTATTTGTGTTTATTTTTCATAAATGAGATTATTTTGTTTTCTTACAGATTGACGCCACGGTACGAGAACGTATTCCTTAGCGCAGCCAACACATCAAGGATTAAGAGCGGTCATAAGATAGTTCTTGTTGATGCTCAAAACATGCGTTGCTAAACAAAAAAAAAGCAAGTAATGATATTGACGATTAAGGAAGGCACTATTGCAAAAAGAGTGGTCACTTAGCTGGATCGGTGGATAAAAAGGTGCGTACGCTCGGATATCTGTGTGCCCCCTTATCGATTAACAAATTATTGCCCAATACCTTGACTAAAGAAACCCAGTGGTTATAGTTGGCCTTGATCAATGGTGTCTTTTACTTTTTATCCACCAGGTTACGTGTTTTGCTTCGAGCAAGCTTCACATGGTTGAGCAGTGGCTATGATCATGTATTTCAATCGGAGTGATGTTTACAAGGGTTTCCATGCGGGCTTGTTGGTAACACACCAGCGGTAGGTTCTTCTTGTAGCTCAAATAGAAGATGGCGCGAATGAAGCAACACATGGACACAGCGCGTAGCCAGGGGGTGGAACGCTGGGCCCGTGCCCCCCTCCCTCTGAATTTTTTTCGCCATGGCATGTAGAGCAATAAATGACCATTTTGAGGAGCCATCCTCCCCAAAACCAAAAAGGTGCCCCCTCAAATAAAAAAAAATTTGACTACGGGTCTGCATGCTATTATTGCTTTATTTAAAAAAAAATCAAGGTAGTTTCCTTTGCCTTTTTTTTACTCACTCGATAAATTCTTCATCTCTCTCTTCTTTAGGTGCATGATATAGATAACGTTGCAGCATGTGACATTTATGAAAACATTTATAATTTTTAAAAATGTTTTCATCGTCATCTTTTTCCGAGCACCAAGTTGTGCTAGTTGGTTGACGGTGACATTGTTCTGTTTTTCTTTCTGTACCATAACAAGGAGAAAAAAAGACAGACATCCCATGCGGGGTGCTCTGTTTATGCATTTATTTTTCTAATAGCACAAAAAACAAACAATTACGAATTGAAAGATCATAGTATGAGCTCGGTTCATACATAACTTACAGTTTTTAGCATGCTCAAAGCACGAAAACTGATAATAAATCTAGTAGAGTGTAGCTTGTCATGCTTGAAAATTATTCATATTGTTTTTGCAAGTAATTCACAAGCGTTTTCTTTTCTTCATCATATGATGCTTTAACGGAAGCGCAGCACCTAACAAGGACAGTTTCCTACCATTTTTTTCTTTTCTTTACGCTATCATCTTTCCTTTTGCTGTTCTTTATGTTCTTCTGGAATGAACGACACAACCTTTCGGCCGAGTAAGTACCTGGAGCCCAGTACTTTGACTTGACTTTTACTTTATCTTTTTCGTTATATCTTATCCGTGTAATCTAGACAGAGCCTAGCATGGAGAGCGGGAGAACACTTTGGCTATGACGCGGCTCCTCCCAAAGATTAATAACGGTTTCGGTTAACCTCTGTCTGCAGGCTACTTTTTACGACGAACCACAAAATGACCAAGCTCTAGTTCTTACCCAAGGTTTTTACCCCCTTTTTTTTTTCGCAGATTGCGCTCCCCGGCAGCTCTTTTCCGCGAAGATTAGCCTTCTTCAGTGCCAGGCTTTTCTAAAGGTTGGTCAGATGGGAGATGGAGCCATGTAGAAAAAAAAAACGAACATTGACTCACCTTTATCGGTCAGTGATCAGTGCTCTGTGAAACGTATGCTCGTCGTTTTTTTTTATCTTGTATACTCCGTTCAATGTCAGTAGCACTCACTGTTGTGCTAACTGGAATATGTTTAGTATGAGGAGCTGACTTAGCGTCAGAAACAAGGCTACGCGCGAACCCCAGCGTACCATTTCTAGAAGAAAGCCGGCAACACTTCTTCAGCATGGTCAAAAAACGTTGCTGATCGGTTCTCGAACCTAGTTTTTATGATTGTTAGAATTTACCGCCCCAAAAACTATGTTATAGTTATGAGAGACGCCGTAATGGAGGGCTCCGAAAACGTTGAACTCCTGGGGTTCTTCAACGTGCACCTAAATTTAAGTACACGGACCTCCAGCATTTCCGCTTCCATTGGAATCGTGGCCGCTGCGCTGATTATTTAATTCCACAACTTTCGAGTCGGCAGTCGAGTGCCACAACCACTGAAGAAACGTGGAAGGTGGCAGTCGAAGCTACTGATGACACGCGAGCCAAACAAGACACGGCAACACGCGGCCTGGAAATATTATTATCTTTTAAAATAAGCTAAAATTACTCCATATTCTCTCTACAAGTGATACCGCATACCCAAATGGCCATGCTATATATATCGAAACCTATGGCGATAATCTAACTGAGCGTCGTCGGCTGCTTACTTAGTGGACCTGCCGTAGGAAGCCGATACATGCCTGCGCGAGCACCCACAATCATGCTGGAGGTTAACCACGCATTAAAAAAAAGCAGGTACGAAGAAAGGGGAAGGGGAGTGAAAAAAAAGCAAAAGTGCCCAAGGTTGTGAAGCAGATGCGATACTTTTTTTTCCTGTGCCATCCTTGCCTGCTTAGCTTCGAGTGCGTTTATCTAGACAAGCTAAGAGAGAACGCAATCACAGAGGGAGAAAAATCTTTAACGGTTGCCCCTAATGACTGATTAAAAAAAAATCGAGATGGTGAATTCATGAAGCAACACACACGTTTTGTGAAGTCATTGATTGGTTACTTGAAAAAGTGTTGCACGGCGCCTTTAAGTGCTAATATATTTAGATTTACCGGATGATCAATGCATAAACAAACCACTCTACAAGAATCCTCTTCATGTTTGCTTGCTGGTTGCTCATTTAGCAGTAATTACTGGATACTATCGTCGAAACCAAATGCAGGGAAGATACAAAGTAACCTTGATCATTTTTGGCCTAATAGCGTGCAAGAACATAAATATAAGAGCGTTTACTGGTCTTCGTCCACATCGGAAGGTGACCGCAATGAGAGCGGCCGAGATTAGGACTAGGAAGACATATTATTGTCGCGCTTGGTTTCGCTGCATTTCACTGGAGTAAGTTGATTGATATGTGGGGTTTAACGTCCCGAAACCACCATATGACTATGAGAGACGCTACTGTAGTAAGTTGATCTCTGCGTTTTGTTTGTTAGCTGCTTGTCCTGTTTCCTCTCGCGAACAAGTATATAACGTTATTTTTTCTTTTATGTAACATAACACGTGTAATTGTGTTTAAAGGCTTCAGCTAGTTTGATTATGCACTATATAATCTCTCCTTACAAAATACTCCAGCTGTAGCCTGCGCGGACTTTGTGAATAAATAAAGAAAAGTGATGAAAAAAAGATAGTGAAAGAGAGCGTGAGAGAGAATGAGAGAGAGAGAGGAATAGTTATGCGTGCAACAGGAGGTTCATGCATGACCCAAAAGCAATCAGGGATGCCAAAAGAAGCGCGCTGCTGACACACGACACAGGAAGAATGGTTACAGTTGTTCGCGCTTGTCCTGTGCATCTTGTGCGCTCGTTTCTTGCGTCTTTCTTTTTTGTTTGAACAGCGCGCTTTAAGTGTCGAGCTGTGACAGTTGTTAGTCCACGCTCGTCTTGTTTCGTGCGCGCTTTCTGCTTGAAGTGTGCGCTACAAGTTTTGAGTTGCTTGGCGTTCGTAACCTGGTTTTGAAATGTGTTGCTGTTGCTGAAACAATGCACAATAAACGTGCAACTACCTCTATAAAAAACACCTTTCCCTTTCGTTTTACACCCATTCCTATATAGGGGAATCAGCCACGTTTTTAGTTTGCTCTGAATCAGCAGCATACTTTTATTTTTGCAAGGAAGTCGAGCGCGAAGCATAAATAATTCACGTTTACTTTCCAAAAGAGTTACCGTTCACCTCTCATAAAGGGCGGTCATTTTGAAGTCATGCACGCCAGCAAGAGCCCGGTCAGCTAATATATTCGGTTTGACGGGTTAATAACGAGGAGACACCTTTACAGGAGAGACGTGGAAACTCGGTAACATAAGCGGAGCGCGAACGGAGCCCGTATTTTACGATGTTAGGAAAAGAAAATACCAAGAAGAGACGTGGTAGTGGAGATTAGATAGAATTACGCTGCGAGATGTTGTGCCGAGAAGAAGTTTCTCATCTGTGTAGCGGTAGCAGATAGTGCTTCGAGTTTGGGCTTATACATTGACCTGCTTTTTTCATTGTTTTTCATTATTTGAATACTACACAGTGTGCTTCCTCGGTAAGTAGGTTAGTGGCTGAAGCCACAGGAGTCAATTATTGGCGCGAAAGTTGAGTGGCTCGCCCAAATTGAATTGACCTTTGTGTCTTTGGTGTTGTAAGTGGTATTATGGTTCGTCCCTATTGCTTCCTTTGATCTATTCGGGTCTTTTACGTTTGAACAGTACAAACGAAGTCATTTATAAAAAACATTCGTGTCACGTTTCATTGTGTGCGTTTGTCAGGTTGTCTATCCCTGTAATATCACAAGTGTGGAGCAAGTGCACCCTTAAAAATGCCGTTTTCTGTACTTAAGATCGTATACTAATGCCTTAGTACAAGAAGCAGACTAGCAACAAGTTTCGAGGACGTTTTGAATGCTGGGGAAAACAATGCTGACGACTGACGAACTTTCGTTGCAGCCTAAATAATTATTACTAGTGAGTAGGTGAGTTGATACTAAAGGTGAAGGAAGAATTTGTGCATGCTATTGCGCAACAGATCACACCCGCACAATCAATTTGGTGATCGAAAATGCACTAAAGACACCTCCTCAATTTATCCTTCATAATTACGAAAAAGCATTTGATTCGGTCGAAATCTCAGCCGTCATGCACGTCCTATGACATCAGGGCAATATATTAAAAATATTGGGAGAAGTATGCAGGGCCTTCAAAGCCACCACAGTCATCAGTAAATAATGCAAAACAGTTCCAATGTAGAGAGGTCTAAGGCCGGAACATCAATATGCACAATCTCCACATTGCTATTCCCCGCGTACGCACAGATAGCTTGTACCTTCTTACTCGCCAAGTTTACACTGAAGTCGTAAAGTGCACGAAAGTCACTCCTCTCGCATCAGGTTTGCTAAAGGAGTGCACGCTGCAAACCTTTTTTTGGACGAGAAACAAAAATGTTTTAATGAATAACTGGAGATGTTTGTCTGTGGCTTTTCGCCTGACATGCCATTCCTGCTGCTTGGTGATGACTATGACATTTCCACTTTCTCGTTAAACAAAGCGTCTTATGACATTTGAAGATTTGGATAAGTTGATCTTTATATTTCTCGTATTCACGGCTGCAGCGTAGATGCAAAAAAGAAGAAAAAAAATCAGTTCAGACAGCTTCGCACAAGGGTTGCCAAACCTGTAGGAAGTGCGGAGCTGGGCAGCCCCATTTCTTTCTCTCCTTTCTTTGCTTCTCTCTTTTCTTGCGTTCTTCATTTCGTTCGTTCTTCCCTTCGTTCGTTCTTCCTTTCCTTCGTTCGTTCTTTCGTTCGTTCTTTCGTTCGTTCTTTCTTTCTTTCGTTCGTTCTTCTCTTCTTTCTTTCTTTCGTTCTTCTCTTCTTTCTTTCTTTCTTTCTTCCTTTCTTTCTTCTTTCTTTCTTTCTTTCTTTCGTTTTCTCTTCCTTTCTTTCGGTCTTTCCTTCGTTCATTCTTTCTTTTGTTCTTTTTCTCTTTCTTCCTTTCCTTTTATCTTTCTTTCTTTTTCTCTTTCTTTTTCTCTTTCTTTTTCTCTTTCTCTTCCTTCCTTCCTTCTTTCTTTCTTTAATATTTTATTATGTTTGTGCCTTTTTCTTTATAATTTAATTATTTATATTTTCCTTCCTATTGCTTTCCTTAATCTTTCACTTTATCGCTTGCTTCTTGTTTCTTTCAATTTTCATACATGCTAATGTTTAAAGTGCTCCGCACTTCATATCATTATCAAGGCTTTCGAAAAATAGGAAGAAAAAGACTCCTTTTTGAAGCGACCGCACGCTGAAAGTGCTATAGATGGATCTGCTATATGGAGTTCTGCCTGCTTGAAAATCATCACCAATGCTACCGAAGATTATGAGGGAGAAGCCTTCTCTTTGGCGCGAGCTGTGCTACAGTGGGCTAATGCTATATTTCGTTTTTTGCCTGCGGTAGTGCCAAGCAGGAACGACCATCACACGACAGCCTACCCCCCCCCCCCCCCATCCTAAAGATCTTTTACTTTAAAAGAAAGTGCCAACTCTAAAGAACACAAGTTAATGATAATTATCTGGGGTTTTACACCCCACACCACATTATGATTACGAGAGACGCCGTAGTGTAGGGTTCCGGAAATTTGGATCATGTGTTGTTTATTGCCATGCACTGACATCGCACAGTACATGAGCCTTTCTGCAATTTCGCCTCCATCGAAAAGATGCAGCTGCCATGGCTGGGGAACTCTAACCCACAACCTTCGCCGCAGCAACTGAGCATTGTAGCCACTTTTCGAGCGAGGCAAACTAAAGAACTCAAGTCGACTGAAGAAGCGCTCGTCTAGTCCGCTCATCTTCCGTTGTGCAGTTGTTTTTTTAATTTATTGTTGTTTGCTGCTTGAAATATGCAAAAAAAAAACATGAATGCGATATTCAGCAATCTACTTACCCGCTTCTCTGTTTCGATTTCAAATTTCGATGCGTTTGAAAATAACGGAGCCAGAGAAACTGGTGCCCTCGGAGTTTGCGTATGGAGATCCACTCGTAAAATCGCTCCGCCGGCATCAGCTTTATTGCCCGTGCCGTCGAAACAACTTGCACTCTACGTAAGGCAACAAGCATTTGTGCAAGATGCCTCAATTCACTCGTAAGCTGGTGTCAAGCTCGAGTCGTAAAAGCGAGAACTTCTAGCTAGCTCGGAAGCGCATCGCTGCTAGCTCTCAGAGAATGCGGCCGTATAACGGACGCTTCCGGACAAGTATGCAAGCAGCTGTGACGCGAGCTCGTTTCAGTTATTTCGGTGCAATCTTTCTCTGGAAATAGAGGGACGACCAAGGTTGCTTTTTATCGACCTTTACAACGGAGAGAAGGATCACCTCTTTTCTTGACTGTTGCACGGGAGTACAAAAGTCGACGTCATACCATTGACAGTGAGTTTTCGTAGCGTAACTTATATTGCCCACCACTCACATAAAACTGTCGCGTCATCCAGGAAGCCTCTAGTGACCACGAGCCTAGCTGATTCCTTGTGGTTAATTTTAGAAACCTATTCAAGCCCCTGAAGCTGAGCGCTAGTGAGAACTAATTACTTGACATTGATTTATAATAAATAATATTTTTGCAACAAAAACTAACCATTCATTCAAATTGTACACTTCATTTTTCTTGTATTATTTTGTCTTTTTATACCCTCGAGTTAGTTAACACCTGTCTTGTCTCATCCCATTAGTTCGCAATACTGGGAGGAAGGTTGAGGGCACAGGCCGTCGCCGTAGCGCATCACCGACTGTCGATGCGTGCCAAATTATTTGGCGCACATTAGCGGAATGATTATCCGTCCCTGTGGTCACAGCAGGAAACCCAAGGGAGGGCACATTAATAACACTCACTGAAAACGGCGTTCCAATGTGTAGCGTACCCTTTAATGGTTGCCATGGCTCTGGCAGCTAAGGCTTCGTTTGTATTGCATGGGCGCAGCTCTAGTGATACTGACACGCAGCGCGAGAACGCCGAGAGAGGTCGCATACCACACGCCTATTTATTTATTTTAGATGCGGAAGCATCTTATACTCGCGCCTTGTAGTGCGCCGTCCGCGCCGTCCGCGCCGTCCGCACCGCTTCTCGAACATTCGACAGCTGACGCGCGCGCATGCGCCGTCGCGCCGTCGCCCACCATCTGTGCCGCGCGCGCTTCTCCTTCGAGAACATTCGACAGCTGACAGCGCATGCGCCGTCGCGCCGTCGCCATCTGTGCCGCGCGCGCGCTTCTCCTTCGAGAACATTCAACAGCTGACAGTGCATGCGCCGTCGCGCTGTATATATACTCAAGGTCGGCGCTCGCTCGCTCAGTTGCCGCTCGTCGGTTGGTTTGTACGGCGCGTCGACGTCCAAGGTCGCGGTGAAATGAATTCCAACGAATCCACAACACAATGATCGACGTCCCTTCGACCAGCGCCACCCTTTCGCATACGTGTGTACGTGTTCACTCATTTAACACCCCCTCCTACAACCACGTTAACCAATTTAGCCATCGACCCAAGTAAGTCGCACTTTAACACCCCGTTAACCAATTATATGCTCCGCATCCTTCTCAGTGTTCCCCCGAGGGAAGCTGCGGGCAATTTTTTTGCACTTTTAGTTTAATGTATGAAAAATATATTCATGTTAGTATTTTTACGAATACTAAACAATAAAACAAGAACCATCTTGTTCATTTAGTTTACAACGGAGCGAAAATTATCAGTAAAGGTTTCTCACAACATTCCTTTATACTCGGAGTCTTGTTTTATCCTATTGACGGAGTACTATAAGTTGAGCGCACTGAAGGACGTACACACACATGCGAGATACAGCAATCTACTTACCCGCTTCTCCGTTTTGATTTCAAATGTCGACGCGTTTGAAAATAACGGAGCCGGAGAAACTGCGCCTTCGGTGTTCGCGTATGAAGATCCACTCGTAAAATCGCTCCGCCGGCATCAGCTTTATTGCCCGTGCCATCGAAAGAACTTGCACTCTACGTAAGGAAACAAGCGTTTGTCCAAGATGCCTCAATTCACTCGTAAGCTGGTGTCAAGCTCGAGTCGTAAAAGCGAGAACTTCTAGCTAGCTCGGAAGCGCATCGCTGCTAGCTCTCAGAGAATGCGGCCGTATAACGGACGCTTCCGGACAACTATGCAAGCAGCTGTGACGCGAGCTCGTTTCAGTTATTTCCGTGCAATCTTTCTCTGAAGAAAAAGGAACAACCATGGTTGCTTTTTATGGAACTTTGCAATGGAGAGAAGGATCTCCTCCTTTCGTGACTGTTGCACGGGAGTACAAAAGTCAACGTCATACCCTTGACAGTGAGTTTTCGTAGGGTTATTCATATCACCCACCACCCAGTTAAGATAACCGCGTGATCCAGGGAGCCTCCAGTGACAACGAGCATAGGCGATTCCTAGTGGTTGATTGTAGAAACCTAATCAGGCCCCGGAAGGGGAGCCCTACTGAGAACTGATTACCTAAAATTAATTTATATAAAATATTCTTTTTGCAGCAAAATCTAATCACTATTTCAAGTTGAACACTTTTTTTGCCTTGTATTATTTTGTTTTTTTTTATACCCTCGCGATAGTTTACACCTGTCTTGTCTCATACCATTAGTTCGCAATACTGGGAGGAAGGTTAAGGATACAGGCCGTCACCGTAGCGCATCCCCGACTGTCGATGCGTGCCAAATTATTTAGCGCGCATTAGCGGACTGATTATCCGTCCCTGCGGTCACAGCAAGAAACTCAAGGGAGGGCACAATAATAACACCCACTGAAAACGGCGTTGCAACGTGTAGCGTACCCATTAATGGTTGCCAGGGCTCTGACAGCTAAGGCTTCGTTTGTATATCATTGGCGCAGCCCTAGTGATACTGACACGCTGCGCGATAACGCCCAGAGAGGTCGCATGTCACACGCCTATTTATTTATTTTTGCACTTTTTGGTAAATGAATAAACAATATGTTCATGTTTGTATTTTTACGAATAATGAGCAACGAAACTATAACAACCGTGTTCATTTAGTTTACAAGGGAGCGAAAATTAACAGTAAAGGTTTCTCACAATACTTCTTTGGACTCGGAGTCCTTTCCATCATATTGACGGAGTGCTATAAGTTGAGCGCACAAAAGGACGTACACACACATGCGTTAGCGCCAGTGCGTGTACATCTCTTCCGATTGTCCATATTCTTTTGTGCACTGAACTTGTATCCTTATTATCACCTACTGCCCTCCAGACACCCTTATTGTCACTTACTACTCTCCAGGTTCAAGAATCATGAAGTTACACACACACACGGACACAGAAACAAACTCGCACACGCACACAATCCCCACACACACGTCATAGTGATCAGCTGAACATCGATCATCCCCTGGAATAGTAAGCCATGTGACGAAACTGAGCTTACAACATTAGGAATTTTATTAAAAACAATTCTGCCCATCTTTCCTCAGAGAGACAGTGCATAAATAAAAGACAAATAGAACTCTAATATTACTTCTGACTGGATAAAAAATTATTAAGTTTCATTAAAAATCTGTGACACTTATATCTTTGGCTAAAAGAATTTGCGTAGTAGTTACGGCACAAGTCTCCACTGTAATCTACTTGGGAGCTTGTAGGAGCATGATGAGGTTTGAGCGTAATTCTACACGCCATAGTGTTCATATTTGTTTCAAACGGAAGCTATAGATGTGACTTCACGCAGACATCATGTGGACTTTGTTTAAAAACCACTTTTCCTAATGAATCCAAGCAAAAGAAATGTGTGACCATATTAACTAATAATCTCAGCAACATCGCAGCTGCTTGGTAGCAGCTTATGGGACTAGCTCTAGCGTAAGAACACCCTTTGTATGACCACAGAAAATGCATTTTGTTTACACCAATTCAATTGCTTATTGGCAATGTAACTTCTTTTCTGTGTCGTCCTCACTGTCGTGAATTTTTAATGTACAAATAGTAAACAAAAAACACCGAATTGCTAGTATGCATTGAAGCAGTGTTTATTTCTGATCCAGAGCGTGGATACTGTGTTCTCAGTTCGTGAACTCTTTCTATGCTCGGCTTGTTTACTATAGCCATTGGAAGTTTCAAAGTACGCCATAAATAATGCTGCTCTTAGCTGTATTGACCTAAGTCTCCCATGACCACCACAGTTGTTTG
>NW_023613857.1:0-40923 GCF_013339725.1 Rhipicephalus microplus
AGTCATGTGAGCAGTCACTCGAGCGACCCGTCGCCGAAGGAACGGCGCGGTTTCCGTAGCAGGGGGAGACGACATGGCGCCATTGAGTCAAGCGAAAGCGGTGCAACGCTTCGCCTGTAGCGGAAAGTTGGAGTAAGCTGTCGAGGGTTGATCGAGAAACGCTCATTCGAGAGCAGCGTGAGGCTGTCTCGATAAAAGCGCGAATGGAAAGCGTAAACTTGGGGAAAAAAAGAATGTTTATTTTTTTTTGAGAAAGCAAGGCTTTTGTATCGGAGCTACACAAATGCGCAAGGTCGCAAGTATGAGCAGCTTTTGGTGCCAGAAAAGTATCGTCGCCAACTATTGGAACTGGTGCATGAAAACGCATGGACAGGGCATCTTGGCATAAAAAAGACCAAGTCTAGAGTTGCCCTTGAGTTTTATTGGCCGAAGTGCTGAAAGGATATCGAAGACTTTGTACGCTCATGCGACACTTGTCAGAGAGCGGGGAAATCCACGGACAAGTGGAAGACACCCATGAAGCTTGTGCCAAATACCACAGAACCTTTTCGGCGCCTAGTAATTGATATTGTCGGGCCATTGCCAGAGTCAAGGCAAGGTTGTCGGTACATCCTGACGGCTCTCTGTGTAGCCACAAAATTTCCGGAAGTGATACCACTTAAGGAGCTAGCTCTATTCCCCTCATGTCGTGAATGCACTGCTGTCTATGTTTGCCCGCGTCGGATTTCCTTCTGAAATCCAATGCGACAATAGTAGTGTCTTCACCAGCTGCTTACTTCTACCTTTATAGATAAATGCGGAATAAAGTAGTGCACAGCTCGATCCATCACCCGCAATCTGATCCGGTAGAGCGTATGCATTCCGTTCTGAAACGGATACTGAGAGCTCTTTCTAGGAGCACAAATGCAACTGGGAAGCGTGTATTCCTCCCGCTATGTTCGCTTTGAGATCAGCTCCTCATGAGTGCACTGGTTTTAGCCCTGCAAAACCTGTCTATGGCAGGAGTTTGAGAACACCATTTCGGATGCTGCGCGAGTCCTGGGAGGGTTTCCATGAGGACCCTAATGTAGTTGCGTATGTTCTAGACCTTCTTCAGGGGCTTGGAAAAACGAAAGATCTAGTGGAAAGCCACATGAAGGCTGCACAAGTGTTGTCGAAGGAGTACTACGACAAATCGTGAAGAAGCGTGCTTTTGAAGTTGGTAGTCAGGTAATGCTGCTGCGGCCGTCCAAAAAGAACAAGCTTGAGGTTCGTTGGGAAGGGTCGCCAAAGTAATATCGAAGCTTTCTGATACCAAATATGAAGTGAAATTAGGAAGGCGGCCGAACAAAATTTACCACAGTAACTTTATGAAACCATACGTTCAACGTCAAGCGGTCGTAAATCTGCTGTTGAATGCTTCAGAGGAAGAGGGAGCAGACTTTTGAGTTCTAGTGATGTAATCGAAAGAGGATCGGAGGTAATCTTGGAGCAGTTGAACCTAGAGCCTAGGTTAAGTGAAGTCCAAAAGGGGGACCTGAGAAGGATTGTTTCCAAGTTTGAAGACGTGTTTCCGGACCGTCCCGAAAACACGACGGTGATCTAACACGATATCGAGCTAACTTGTGAGGAGCCAATCCGTATCGTTGTTTCTCTGTGCATCGTCGCAAGTATGAGCAGCTGTTGGTACCGCATAGGTATCGTTGCCTAAAAGTGCCCGGTTACTGAGGTGGAGCATGATATTCCAACAGCACAACTTTGACGTTTGCTACAAAAAAGGAAAGCTAAACGCTAATGCAGATGCATTGAGCCGTGCGTTTAGTTAGTACTTTCTCCACCTTTCGGTTTCTCGCTGGTTATTCGGGGCAAAATTTTGTCCTCATCACGGCCTTAGCTAAGCGCTCTCGTCCAGAATGAGCTCAAGAAGCCAACTTTATGTTCTATTCTATTTTGTTAACTTATTTTGCATGTAAAAATTTGAGTTGTCATTTTAAGAGTCTTGTGTCCCACATGTGACTCTTGATGTAGATGGAACGAAATTCCGATAGACACGTAGCTAGGTATATGTGGTACTATACTTTGTCTGGTGTTCTGTCGCGTGACCGAGGGCACTTGCTTGTGTCATGTGTTGTCTGTTGTCGAACCGTTCTTGACAAGTTCCAGAACCATCGACCAGTGCTGAGACCAAAGATGGTCAAAAGAGACGAGAGAAGCTGGCCGACAAGTTGTGGCGACAAGCTGGTGGAGCTGGAATCTGTCCTCAAGAATGGGATGTGTTCCTGGAACGGAGTCTGGAGCTGCATTCTCCCCGTGGCCCTGGAGGCGAACCTGGAGGGACCTGGCGATTGAGCGCGCCTGACATCTGAGCCACGTGGAAGCAGCTCGTCTATCCGGCGCATTGTCTGGCGGTGGAGGTGCTGTTATGCCTGCGAGTCCGCAGAGAACATCCATGCCTCGGAAAAAGAAATCTGTGTCAAGGCCCGCACGCAAGCCCGCCTGACGCGATGAACAACTCAACTGCGACATCACGTGACGGCGCCTTCTGCCACGCACGTGCAGTGAGTCACGTCAGCCAGCGAGCCGGCACCTTCCTTGTCTGGCGAGTCTGACGCAATGCGTGGCGACGTCACTCGTCCTGGGTGCAGCCACGTGCACGCAGTGGCTCCAGATTCGATGATAAAGAATGACGCGGCCCCAGCGGCGACCCCATTGGAGGAGTCTGACCCTCACGAGCCGCGGGCGCTTCTGGTTGGACATTCGGTTTACTCAAGAGAATCCACCCGGTGCATATAAAAGAAGCCCTGCGGCGGGTCGCGAGCAGTTGAGCTATGTGTTAGCAGGAGACCTATGTGTTAGAGAAGAGAGCTCGGCTCTTCGAGTCTCTAAGTTGTCGGCCCCAGTGCCGAATTCGTAATGCCTCTGTATATATGCTGTACATAAACCTTGTTGAACTCACCGTCGTCCTCGTCCGCTCGTCTATCAGCTCTGCGCAGAAGCAGCCGCGAGCTGAAAAACCTACGCTGCCAAACGGCTGGTGACCTTCCACGGTGGAGTTCGAAGCAGTGGCGCCTTCGGGACCGTGTTGGCGCCGCCGTCTTTGTAAACAGTGGTGTGCAGCGGGTGAGGTTCGTGGCGGCCCTTCGTACTTGTCGGCGGAGGGTGCGCTTCGTACACTGCCTATGTATCCTCTTGTCAAGTGGGTATGAGTAACCACTGGTGCACTTCAACGAATATTAGAAACAAAATCTTATTTTTGCAATAACTTATTGATAAGTGAATGGCACTTAAAAGAGAAAATTAATGTGAAGTCAAAACAAAACATTTTTGAAGCATTCAATCTTCTTTCTCTTCGTCGTCCTGATATGTTGAATTTTTTAGTACAAAATATTGGACCAAATTGTCCAGCGTTTCCTTAACTGGGACTCCGCCACTTGACCCCCGAATGTGTCAGCCTGTCTGCAAAGAAGGCAGAAATTAAAACAGCCATGAGATACATAAGTATGTACAGCACAAATCAACCACAATCCTACGAATAATCAAAGCATCATTGTGTGGACTCACCTACTTCCGCACGACTGCTTTGGGGTACTTGTACTCCTTAAGGGCCAATTTGCCTCTATAACTTTGCTCCGCCAATCCTTTGTGACCCCTTATAGCTTGGGCCCTGACCTTCACAACAAGTGAAGGTTTTTTATGGCCAAGGATCTTTTCCACCTGCTTGCTGCCAATCATAAGGCCGTGTTTCACATGATACTGTAAATAAAAACAGCTTTTAAAAAAGAAAGTAAGAAAACGCAGTCATGCACTTACCTTAGCATAACCAATGTCAGTAGAGGATTGTGGGCTTTTGAGTCTGCAAATGATGAGAAATAAAGGGTGAAGTTGGTGTTTACACCAAAATAATAGCAACATAAAGCATTTGGGCGTGGTGGTAGGTGGTAAAAAACATTTATTTCAGAAAAAGTCTACTAGAGAGTGCTGACGTGGCCCATCGGCGTGCTAGAGTGGCAAGACCCTATTCCGGGACGCCAGTGGAGCTGGAAGCTGCCCGTGCGCGCTCCACCAAGGAGCGTTGTGCAGCCAAGGTAGAGCAGCCGAGCAGGTGCTCCTCCCAAGCCTCTCTAGTTGGGATAGGAAAAGGGGGTGACAAAGGGACGGGATTAACTGGGCACGATGCTACGACGTGATATGTGTCGGCGAAGACATGACAGGTCGAGCAGGTGCCATTGATTTCCGGCAAAAAGTGCCTGGCGACCGCCGGACTGATAAAGGTGTTTCTCTGCAGGCGGGGTAGCAGTCGTTCGTCCGCTTTTCTCCAAACCGCGTGCGGGGTCCGGGTAGAGGCGGCGCGAAGCCCGGTAATAAGCCAAAATTTCGCGAAAGCCCGTCAGGTTGGTATTGCCAGATTCCGTCTCGGAACATGGAGGGGCAACGGCCCGGACAGGAGAAGCGTGGGCAGCGGCATTTGCCGCTTCGTTTCCGGGCAGGCCCGAGTGGCCTGGGGTCCAGACTATATGAATGGGATGAGGGTTAAAGTGCCAAGAGGCTGCCTGTAGCAGGCTAGCAGCCAGCGGGGCAATGGAACCCTGAAGGTACTGAGAACAGGCCGAGCGCGAGTCCGTCAGAATGGTGCGTGAGGCAGGGTGAGAGGCGGCCAAAGCTATGGCAACCTCTTCAGCGTGCGTTACTGTGTCTGCTCGAAAGAAGAGGCCATCTACGTGTTTGCCCTCAGTAATCACGGCAGCCGTGAAGTGACCCGAGGGGGAGGGACCCGAGACGTCCACGTAGAAAACACCAGCACGATCGGAGTGTCGCGTATGAATGGCCGCGGCGCGTGCTAGTCTACGGCCAGGATGGAGGTCGGGATTCATATTACGGGGTAGAGGTTCCACCCATATCTTTTGACGCCAGAGCTCTGGTACCGGCTGCAGAGGGTCTTGGTGAGATATCGGGTTAAGGCCAAGTCTGTGTAGAAGACGGCGTCCTGAAGGCGTCTGCGACAGTCGTTTGATTTGGTTAACGCGATGAGCTTTGCGCATCTCTGCAAAGGTGTTGTGTACCCCCAGAGCCGCGAATCAGCTGTTGGAAGTTGCAATAGGTAGGTCAAGAGCGCGTTTGTATACTGAACGAAGAAGGACGTCCAGCTGGTGCTCGTGTCGACGACGCAGCCGAAGGTAACGCAAGGCGTAGAAGATGCGACTGGTCACAAACGCGTGGGCCAATCGGAAGGACTGAGACCCGCGGAGGCCGCCGCGCTTGGTAGAAACTCGCCGTATCACGCGGCTCACCTGTTCGCTGGTGCGTCTGAGGCCTGCTATTGTGCCCTTTGGTTCCAAGGACGATGTGAGGGGAAGGCCAAGGACCCGAATATTTTGCACTGACGGGACGGGCCCCGACTGAAGAAAAATTTGAGGCGGCGGTAGCGGAGAGACTGAAAGAAGAGCCGATTTAGCTGGAGAGCACACGAGGCCGCATGAACCTGCGTAAGTGTCCACCAGAAGGGCAGCCTTTTGCAGGCGTTCTTAGATTTGCGCTAAGGAGCCGGTGTTGGTACAGATTGTGATATCGTCCGCATATAGTGCGTGTTGTATTCCCTCGACCTCGCTTAGAAGAGAGGGGAGGTTCATCATCGCCAGGTTAAAAAGCAAGGGAGACAGGACTGCCCCTTGAGGTGTACCCCGCGTGCCTAATAAGTACGGGCCGTGTTCGGTAGAATTAAGGCGAATGAAGGCGGTGCGATGTGATAGAAAGGCGCGAATGTAGTTGAAAGTCTTCTGCCCGCAGTTTGTGGTAGACAGGTTAGTGAGTATAGTGCTGTGTTTGACGTTGTCGAACGCCCCGCGGAGATCGAGAGCGAGCACGGCTTTATCGTTATGGCGGCTCTATGTAGTAGTCGGCTCTATCATATCGTGTTGAAGCTGGAGCAGGACGTCCTGCGCCGACAGATGCGGGCGAAAGCCAAACATCGTGTCGGCAAAGGTCCTCCTGGCCTCCAAGTAGGCGGAAAGGCGTTCGCGAACCATGGTTTCTATGAGTTTGCCTGCGCAAGACGTAAGTGAGATGGGTCTCAGTGCCTCAATACTAACGGATTTTGCCGATTTGGGAATGAATGTCACGACCGATGTGGTCCATTCCGTTGGAAGCGGAGAGCCGTCCCATATCGAATTTATAAGGTGGAGTAGCGAGACGTGTGCTTGGTCGGGAAGTTTTGCCAGGAGCGATACTGTGATTCCATCGCGTCCAGGGGCCGTGCCCCGTAGCATTTTCGTGAGTGCAAATCGTAAATCATAAAGCGTGTATAGGGCGTCGAGGTCGGTGTTAGGGGCGCCGGAATACGTATATGCTGTGCCTGCGGGATCAATTGTGCGGCAGATGTAGCGGTCACAAAGTTCTCGCGCGAGATCATCCGTAGTGCCCTGAAAGGCATGCAGAGCACGGTGGAGCTGGCGTTGCGTTTCTCCCCTGGTGGTGGAGGGATCGAGAAGGCTTCTAAAAAGTCGCCACGCACTCTTAGAGCTCATCTGGTTTGCAGCCTTCGAACAGGTGTCTGCCCAGTTAGCATCGGAAAGTTGTGCGGAGTATGCGGCCGCCTCTGCAGTGAGCGCCTCAATGCGAGTGCGAAGTTTCCGATTAAGTTTGTTGCGTTTCCAGCGCCTTACGAGCCCGCGGCGTGCGTGCCAAAGATGTAGGAGGTGTGGATCAATTGCAGGAGTCAAATTAGAGGTCGCAAGGTGCGAGTGTTCGCTAGTTTCATATGGAGAGCGTATGATGCCCACGCTGCATATTCGGTCGAGGAGAGGCCGGCGGGGAATGGTTGCATTCTGAACTGAGTCCAATCGGTGAGACGGCTTGGCCCCAGTGTTGGCGCATTTTCTGCCACGGTGTGAACGAAGTGCGGAGTAAAAAGTGATCGCTGCCTAGGGTTTCGCCTAAATTTTCCCATGTAGCATCGCGGATGTGACGGGTGAGGGAGAGGTCGGGGCATGTGTCTCGCGTGACCGAGTTGCCGGAACGTGTGGGTTGTGCCGGATCGGTAAGAAGCGTCAGGCTCAGCGAGGTTTGGGCGTCTACCTTCGGGGAGTGCGTCTCCGGCAGGCTTGGATGTCCTGCCCATTTGTGCTGGTGGTGGCGTTGGTGTGGGATATGAAATAATAGGTGAAGGTGTTTATATCAAAATATAAGCAACACAATTACATTCGAAACGTTTGGGCTTATGATGAGTGTAGTGCAAGAGTGCGGTGTTGTCGGTGTGGTGTTCTCGGTGCGGTGCTGTTGTGGTGGCGCGAGCGATGCGAAATCGTTGTGCAACGCGACAGTGGCTCCAAACAACGGACACGTGCACAACGAAGAGAAGGACGACGTTGGCGGGGCATGGCACGTGGTGAGCGGACGAGGGAAATCAGACAATAGAAAAACCAATGGTAGCTGACACGAAGACGAAGAAGAGGAAGAGGGCGGCGGGCTGGAACGCGGAGAGGGAGATCCGAGGAAGCGATCGAACGACACGGTGCTGGTGCCAGGGTTCATACTGTCCACCTTCGGGGACGAGTACGAAGGGCCCGACAGCAAGGGTCTCCGCTACCAGTCGTTCACGAGTCCTGCTGCCGCCTGCTTCACCCTTCCTGCCCAGAAGCCTGGTGCCTTCCTGCGTGCGACGTACGTGGACGAGGGGATGTCCGGCCGCCGTGCCAAGACATTGACTCGGCGACGTCGCAGCGTGTCTGCCTCCTCGTCCACCCTACGAGTGTCCGTGCCACCGCTTAACCATGTGCGCAACGAATACGCCGCCCGAGCCACTGCAAGCATCGCAACAACTGGTGAATGTTTCTTTTCCGTTTGAAACGTTCAGCGGGATTTTCTTTAGTCTCGTGATGCGGGTCAAAGTAGCTTTGTCATGAACTTGGCCTGATTATCTCCTATAGTTGCTCGTATATTTTCTATCTTTCTTTTTTAAGTTAGACTTCTTGGTAATGTTTGAAAATGGCTCCACTCCTTCCCGGTCTGAGGCTTTGTCTCAAGCGAGAACATTGAATACACAAAAGCCTGCTTAACAGGGCTTTACCGGGGGCGAATGTGTCTGCAACAGGCTTGGATGCCGTGTCCATGTGTGTTTTTGGTGGGGTTGGTGTGAGGCCTGAAAATTAAACAGCGAATTTGATGTTTACATCAAAATAATAGCAACACATTGGCAGTCAAAGCATTTGGGCACCTGTGCGGAGTGCGTCTGCAGCAGGCTTGGATGTCCTGTGTAGGTTTTCCTTGAATGTAGTGTCCATGTGTGCTGGTGGTGGTGGTGTGGGGGCTGTGTGTGATGGTTTCAATTCATAATCCAAACCATTAAAGTCTTTGCCATCCTCCCACAGATCTGCACTCTCAGGAGAGAACTGTACAAATAATTTACAGAGGCTATTATAAAAATACAACTATAATTCGCAATATTCAGTCAAAAAGCTGAAGGATTCTCCTTTTGACCAGCAAAGAAGTTGAGCAAAACTATAGTTCAAGCAGTGGTGCAGAATTTGCCCATAGGGGACTGTTGTACTTGATTAGGAAGCGGGGCACTTTTTCGTACCTTTTGAAGCTGAGGAACACTTCTCTCCTATAGCCTTTCGGCAAATGCAGGTATGGAAAAGAACATTTATCAAACATATGCCAGTAACACTATAGACAAATGTAAAGAGCACACAAAGTAAGATGTTGTGCTATTGGCGTGAAATAAAGCATGACCAGCCGCAAACATTCGAAATGGTTTATTATACGACGTACAGACCATTGACACTTTTTTAGAGTTTCTACCAAAGGAGCATTTGACAACGCAGATATAGCAACATAAGAAATGGCAGCAAACTTACTGATTGAAAGGTTCAAGTGTATTTGATGAATTCTTTTATTGATTGTAGTAACTGTTAGTCGTAGTTCATTGCGCTCTTTAAGCACACTCTCATAAGGCTCCTGCCAAGCCTCTATCGTCATTTTGCTTGTGTTTGATTTCTTAGTTTGTGATGTTTTCTCTGAAATTCACACGTCTTTTGGAGAATGTCTGTGCTCAAGAAAAGAGTGCCGGGAGTTGAAAAGGGCTGCCCAAAACCGAGAAGTGCACAGTGTACTGCCTACTTGAGAAGCTCGGGCGGCTTTATTATTTTTTTTTCTGCGGCACTGGAGGCCTGCTGGTCAGAATTTCCTCATAGGCAGCACTTTTTGATGCCGACTGATGGTGCAATATTTGTTTGTGCCTGCAAAGAGAAATAGAAACCAATAAGCAATTTTGGACAGAAACCTAACAAAAGTTCAGCGCAATTACGGTAGTGCCTCTTTTGCAGTCTGCTTGGTGTTTAGTGTTGATAGCTGCAGGTCAATAAACTCTTCCGTTTGGTCAATATCTGACTGGTGTATCCGAGGCCGTGGGAGGCGCTTGCGGCCACTTTAATCATGTATCTCTTGTTCCAAGTCTTTTAGGCACACATATAAAGTTGAAATTCACAAATATTGGTCTGGAGAAGCTGGTATATATGTACACGCTGCGTGTGTGTTTAGCAGTTTTGTGCCAGTGAGAAATGCCACAGAATTCAACATAAGCTATAGAAACGCAAACTTGCAATTGACCCATCGCCGTACCTGACATCGTTATCAACCAGACCCACAAAGCATCATCACGCCAAATCTTTCACACCTAATTTCTGCAAGATAGACGCTTATAAGTACTCATTTATTCCTCGCACGGTCTCAGATTGGAACGAAACAACTCAGGCATCCTCTTATAATTTATTTCTCCTTTGCTCTATATAGCATTGTCTTGCTAATCCAGGTTTCCGATTTTTTTTATTACAGTGTTTTTCTTTTTTTCCATTTCCTTTTCTTCTTTTCTTCTTCTTTTGTTCCTTTTTTATTGTGCTGTTGTTATTTTATACATATGTATTCATTACTTTCTTGGCTTGAACAGTGAAAATTCTTGTGTTTATTGTTTTGCATTCAAAATTAGTATATATTTACTTTAGTTGCACAACATAAGAAGTATGTATTTGTGATTTGCTTTTTTTCTTTTTTCCGGTACATGCGTTATTACGAAATAATTTTTCTATGTCGCTCTTTGTGCTCACTATGAATGTATGAAACACTCACCCCAAGCAATTTTTATGCCACTTATTGTATAAACTATGTCCTCTTGAAACTGCCCATCTGCTTGGACCTAAGGGTCTGCATTATGTAAGAAATGAAATATAAAAAACAAAACGCGATCCGCGGGCCTCGTGTCCTGCATCCATCATCGGATTGTGGCCGGTATACAGGGGGGACGCGCGCACGCGTCTATTTTCTACGTGCCCCTAATGGCGAATGTCAAAACTTTGCGACGGGGCAGTGTGAACAATGCAGCTCCCTTTGGTCAGTGAGTGGTGGCCAGTGAATGGCCGTGCAGAGTGAGCAGTCGGTTTTTACTAGCAGACGCTCCCTGCATCGGCATTGCGAGGCGAGAGAGCGGAGAGGTGGGAGGTGACAGTTGGCACGATACGCTAGCATGCGCACAGTGGGGGTGTAGATGACACCACCGACGCTGGAAAACCATCACTTACTCTTTGTACGAATGCAACTGACGAGCGAAGCTCTTTAGAAATGAAGCGCAGACGGTTAGAACCAGTACAGTTTCGGAGCTCCGCTCGCAAGCCGGCACACGTGGCTTAGGCGTGAAACCAGAGGCGCCCCACATGCCGCAGCAAGCTGAGACACGCGAGGAGTAGACGCTTACGACGCGTTGCCCGTTTCTCCGCGCTCGCTTTCTTAGTACTCCGTGCGTGATTTGCGAACGCGCGAGGCATGATGCAAGACGAAACTGCAGCTTCGCTACTCCTTGCAAGGGCCATCGCGTCCAATTCACACCTGGTTCTTGAAACGCTGCGGTGGGGAGTGGTGATGCGGAGTGAAACCTCAATGGCGACGGAGGGCTGCGGGCAAAGGAGCTTCGCTCCTAGAAAAGCACGTTGCTCGTGTACACTCCTTCATGCAGTGTGGATTGACGACGACCTGGACCAGGGAGACTCGTCCGACGCCGCCGCAGTGGAAGGAGCGAGCGACCAGCAGAAGCTTCGAGCAATGAACGCCACTCTATCAGGTCAAGTAAACTCAAAGATGCAAGAACGACGTGACGATGCACCCACAACGGGGCGCTTCAGCATCATCCTCAGAGCTCTATCAGGTACGACCTTCTCTGTCTTCCGAATCAACGCTTGAGTGGTAGGCCACTCAAAAACAAAATTTTTTTTAAGGGCAGGTAGCGTTGAAATAACTTTTCGTCAAAACCAGCATGTCTTATTTATAATTCACCCCGGTATTTACAGTGCAAAATATTGAATATATATTTATTGGGAGGTAATCTTTGTCAAAAATTTCAATAAAAGTGCTAGCCACGCCAGCTGTGAGAAGTGACTAATAGATGGCTTTATTCAGTAAAGCTTTGACATTTGTGTAAATAATTGCTGGAGCTATGCAGTGAAGTAGAATAAATAATATGCAGTGACTATCAAAGAAGTATTGCTAAAAAACAAAAAAAGAAAAAAGAGCCAATTTAGACAACCTGTTGGATAATTCAGCTGTGAACTGAAAATATTCGAAAGATTTCTTTTATTCTGGTTAACTGCACAAATATATATGTTGTAAATCATTGTGCAAAATTTCAGCTCAAAGTATATGCTCAGAAGTACGTCATGAAAGTTTGCGTCGTAACATTTCGAGCACATTGTTATTTTCAGAAAAACGTAAACAAAGATTTCTGAGCTTGTAAAAAGGGTCACAATCTTCGCATGCAGGCCTAAAATGCACCAGATTCATAGCTAGGCCCTTTTGCGGAAGCATTATTGCCTCCTTTTATTCGGGTGGCTGCTCGACTTTTCTTCCTGGCCTGTTTTGTCCCATCCGCTGACTTGCGTTTAGCATTCTGCATGCGCAGGTGATCCCTGGTGATGCAAGCTTTCGTCGTGTGATACCCTTGTTCTGTGCCAGCTTGCCTGAGAATATCTAGGGTGCTTATACTGCCATTATTAAAGTCTGCCACAGCATCATGCAAGGCAAACATTACTGTAGGCAAGCTTACATAGACCTCTTTGGGTGCTCGCTGCCATATTAGGTCATTGAAACACTCATTAGCAATTTGAGTATTTCCATGAAGGTACTTCATTAGAAGTTAATCAGAGCACAGATCACTGTAGACAGTTTTAACTTTTTTGAGCACATCATTTGGCAGTCCTCCTTTGTGAGCATATATCCATTGGCCAAGTGCTTCGACCCTTTGGTATCCGCACCAGCTTTTTGGTCCAAGTGGACACAGGCCATGTCTCGGCTGCTTGTCCGTAGAGCTGCAATGAAAAAGGCTGGCAAGGGTAGCCTTTTTCATTGCAGAAAGGTTCCGCACATTAACCCTTATGGCGATGTCGCAGTAGTTTTGCAGGCGGTCAATGAGGGCATCAGTGAGCTTACCCTTATCACCGAGTCCACGCATTGTCTTCTTCAGTTTTCTGAGGCGGCAGCCAACGCGCTTCTGGACATGCTCAATACATTCCAGTTTCTGCACACTGTCCTTTCCATACATTTTTTTGACAGCGGCATAGCTCTTGGAATCACAATCGCCGTAGTACTGCAGGTACTTCGAATCTCTTTTGCCTTTCGACCTTTCAAAGATTCGGTATAGACTAACCGTCTCCATACTTCCAGCACTTCCTTCGCGGCTTGCTTGACAGGAAGTGTGGCTTGCCTTACATTCCTAGTACGAAGAACTATCTTGCCTCAACTTGCTTTTGGTTTTACAAGACTTACACGAACTAGAAAGGGCCTCAACACCAATAACCTTTCCCGTGTCAACAGAAATCGCAGACACACAACCGTTCAAAGATCAATGGCCACGCTTCTGTCACGTGCAATCACCTGAAACACCACACTCGGCACTCTCCACAACACGACGAACTTCCACAGCAGCATCAGTCATTGACTTCGACGCCACTTCTGCCGCTGCAGAAAGCCGCGATGACAATTTATCGTAGGCGGAGTGACGTGGAGGAGCAGGCATGTTCATCACTTTGGAAGAAGATTTCGCACCAGCGTGCCTTTTTCCTAACCGGCGCATCGCTTAAACCAGACGTAAATTGTTCTCATTGGCACGACCCACCTTTCTCGACGTATGAAATGGGCGCTTGAACCCACAGCCAGTACACACGACCGCACAAGCCAAGCATATCCCTTGTGAGAGCGTTCCTCGAGTTTCAGTGTTGTGTTCATGCATTCGGAACATGCCAGCGATGAAACAATGAGGAAAGAATACATATGTTCATTATCCTGTTCCCTTGGAACGCATAATTCTCTAGTGGAGCCTGGTACACCTTGTTTACTTCCGCAAGCTTCTTCGCAGTCGCCGAAATACCGGCGTCTGTGTCAGTAGGCAGCCTCGTCGTCGTGTAGCAATTTCCAGCAAGCTTCTGCACTTCCCTTCAGTGTTCTCCACTTCCCCATGCTGGTCGTAATATGGTCCAGGTGGCCAAAAGACACAGCTCTAGTAGCGTTGACACGTGGAACAAATGCAGAACGAAGCCTTACGTAGCCTGACTAAGGCAAACGACAAAAATTCCGACGACCATCGTGCGTCCCGCTTGTGACTGTTGGTAGAGATTACCGAGGACATTTAAACACAAAGTTGTATTAAAGACATCATTTTATATAACAGTCACAATAAAATTCATAAAGTATTTTCAATAGCAATAATATATACGAAACAACACTTGCTTTTGAAAGCAATTTTTCGAAACCGAAACCACAGTTGGATATGTGGTTTCGGTTTTGCTATAGGAGCATAGGGTATAGAAAGTTTACTGTAACTCGCAAACTATTGACGCTAGGAGGATAATTTTTGTTGCAACATATAGGTGAATGTTTGGGCGGTCAAGAAAAACAAAACCGTAAAAATTTATTTTGCGAAAAAAGAATGACTTTTGAAGGTGGCCTACCACCACAACAAAACTGTCAAGACCTTTACACTAACGTGAACATATCTATCTATCTATCTATCTATCTATCTATCTATCTATCTATCTATCTATCTATCTATCTATCTATCTATCTATCTATCTGTCTGTGTCTGTCTGTCCGTCTGTGTCTGTCTGTCCGTCTGTGTCTGTCTGTCCGTCTGTGTCTGTCTGTCCGTCTGTCTGTCTGTCTGTCTTTCTGTCTGTCTGTCTGTCTGTCTGTCTGTCTGTCTGTCTGTCTGGCTGTCTGTCTGTCTGTCTGTCTGTCTGTCTGTCTCTGTGTCTGTCTGTCTGAAAATTAAGCAGATCCCGCGGATCATCGTAACTGATGATATGCGAAGCATGCGGAAATAAGGTACCGTTGGTGTGGTATTTTTATTCAGCGAGACTTTACGAAACAACGCTAAAAATAAAGAAATGACGGCCCCGTAGCAATATGTAAAAATGTTGTACGCGCGGACATACGCTGAACAGTCGCATGTTTCGTATTACAAGTTGTTTTGCAGTTGCGTAACGATGACAACAGCAACATGGATAACCCTCGCTCCCGTATACCTACAGTGGCGATCAAAATCTTGTGGACCATGGGAGCACGTGTCAACAGCACCTCTGCGCCTTACGACGGCTGCCTGCGAAGCCCGAAAGCGTGCACTGCGCACGAGCACCCTTTTATAGCTGCCAGCCCGCTAGGTCGCTCTCTTCAACAGCGTGCGTACAGGAACGCTAGAAAAAAGCGCAAGGTGTCACTCCAGCAGTCAGCGCTCGAACCTTATCACAAGGGTCGATTTTTGAAAAACTGACGCCGTATGCACATATTTGACAGAGCGGAGCGTTTAAGACTAAGGCACTAAGGCGCATAATGCGACGCGCACCGAGCGCTGCGAATGGAAATTACGTGTTTTCGTCACGAAATCATCGCTTGGTGTTTCCGCGGCGACAGCAGGAGTGACACCTTACGCTTTTTCTGACATTCCAGTGCGCGCGCTGTCGAAAAGAGCGAACGAGTGGGCAGGCAGGTAAAACAGGGCGCGTGCGCGTAGTGCACACTCTCGAATTTTGGCGGCAGCCGTCAGAAGACGCCTCTGGGCTGTTATACATAAGGTCACAAGATGAAACAAGTTTTCTAGGTAGCGTCACTCACTGTTCTCGATGCCGTCCTCCTCACTCTTTCGCTTACCCCTCCTTTTCTCTGCCATCCACGTCCGTAATTGGTCCATTCCTTGCACGTGATCTTACAAATGGCTGGTGCTGTTATTTATTGTGCAAAAAGTTCAAAACGAGTATGCACGTGCTGGCTGCAGCCGCATTTTCGCCGTGACCTAAGATGAAATCGTAGCCAGGACGTAAACTGAAGAGGAGAAGCGTTTCAGTGTGCACCAAGTCGACTAAGATTGTTTCGCGGTGCTCGTTCAATACAACATCTGAGTTCTTCAACAATGCTGGGTTGCCGCGAAACAACAAAAATAAAACGGTTTCGCTCTCTTCAACTTACCTCTTGTTATCTGAGATGAAGCACGCCGTGAAGTGTAGCTATGAAACATTTCACACGAACGCTTTTGTCCAACTCCGCCGACGTATCGTCGACGCGGATCTGCGAAGCGAGTTAGTTTGACGCTTTTTATTGAAACGCCAGGAGCGCGTTTAATGCGTGTCAGCAGTGCATGCGAGTTGTCGCAAACAATTGTGCGTTTGCACATGTAGAAAGCAGCTGGAGCGTGTAATTAGGGCATCTTCAGGAACGTTTCAAGCTTCACCAGTTGAATAGAACCTGGGATAAAGGAGCAGAAACGGGCTGCTTCAAGAAATTTCACCAGAAGAACTCTCACTTTTCAGGCAGATCCCCGCGCCGCATCAGAATCACCTGGCACCATGATTGTCAAAATGGGCACACAAAAAAAAAAAGGCAGATCCCGCGTAAACTAGGAATCGACGATATGCGAAGCACGAATGAGAAATGTTGGTATGTCACTTTAAAATCAGCACAACCTTACGAGGTGGAGATAAATGATGCCGTATGACTTCCGTGTCAGGATTGCGTTAGGCTGTGGCGTTTACCCTCGTCATCTATTCACGTCACGTGATACGATATTTAGTATACGTGGAGTAAGCGAAACGGCCGCGAGCACGCTTTGAGCGTGGTATGCTGTCAGGTTCTTACATGACATGCGTGTCAGGATTATCATGTTTGCACTAGTCATATATTTCTTCATCCATTTACGTTACGTAACACCAACTTTTGTACATGTGGAGCTAGCAAAGTGGCCGCGAGCGTATCATGAAGGACCCAATATACTCCAACGTAGCGTTGACGCGCGCGAACGCTGGGCGCAGCGACGCTACGTCAGCAGAACGCGGGCACTCTGTAGTGTGATGCTAGGCGCAACAAGCGTCCGTTGGTGCGGCCTGATGGCAACCGGCGTGAAATGCGACATGCAGCATTTCGCACCGATGCGTTACCCAGGCAACACTGCGTTTCCCTCTTTTCGTTATGATGGGATGCCGGACGTGCTGAAACGCGCATGCGTAGGAGCAACACTGCGCGGCGCGTGCCTGCGAGTATATGGCAGGACCGGTGCCCTGTGTGGCAACGCCGGCGTGACGCGAAGAAATGAACGCCGGCGAGCACGCGTACCACGTCACGTCGAAATGTATTGGCGCCTTGACTGTGACATGTAGCCATGTTCTCAGATAACAGGCATTTCATGATTATCATGTTTGCACCAGTCACATACCTTCGTCATCCATTGCCGTCACGTACTACCAAATTTGGCATATGTGAAGCTAGCGAAATGGCCGTGAGTGCATCATCAGTGTGGCATGTAGTCAAGTTGTTACATGACACGCATGTCGTGATTGTCATGTTTGGATGATGATTGATTGATTGATTGATTTGTGGTATTAACGTCCCAAAACCACCATTTGATCATGAGAGACGCCGTAGTGGAGGGCTCCGGAAATTTCGACCACCTGGGGTTCTTCAACGTGCACCTAAATCTGAGTACACGGGCCTCCAACATTTCCGCCTCCATCGGAAATGCAGCCGCCGCAGCCGGGAATCGAACCCGCGACCTGCAGGTCAGCAGCCGAGTACCTTAGCCAATAGACCACCGCGGCGGGGCATGATGTGTCATTTACATATGCCGCCTGTTCGCGTCGCGTAATACCGAGTTTGGTACATGTTAAGCTGTAGTGACACGGCCGCGAACGCATCATGTGAGTGGCATGTAGTCATCTTGTTAAATGACATGCATCTCATGATTATCATGGTTGCACCAGTCACATACGTTCGTCATCCATTCACGTGCTGTAATACCAAATTTGGTATATGTGACGCTAGCGAAACGGCTTCGAGCGCTTCATGAGCGTGGCACGTAGTCATGTTGTTACATGACACGGATGTCACGATTTTCATGTCAGGGTCTGTCACTTGTGTTCGCCATGCAATCATGCTATACCATACCAGTTTTGCAACACGCCAAGTGAACGAAACCAGCGCAAGAGCTGCAGGACCACGCAATGTAAATCATGACATTCATGTCATGATTTTCTTGTTACGACTAGTCCAACATGTTCTTCATGCAGTCATGCAATGCCACACGACGTTTGGTACCGATTGCATTTTCCAAACGGACAGGAGAGCTAAAAGTCGTAAGATAGATAGATAGATAGATAGATAGATAGATAGATAGATAGATAGATAGATAGATAGATAGATAGATAGATAGATAGATAGATAGATAGATAGATAGATAGACAGATAGATGGATAGATAGATAGATAGATAGATAGATAGACAGATAGATAGATAGATAAATAGATAGATAGATAGATAGATAGATAGATAGATAGATAGATAGATAGATAGATAGATAGATGGATAGATAGATAGATAGATAGATACGCTCAAGTCGCCGAAGTTCACTAAGAAACGCTTCGCATCCAAAAAAGAAAAGCCGTCATTGCTGTGTTGCTAGTCGATCGTTCGTACTAGTCTGGCCGTGGTTTTTTTCTTGCGTATGCACAAGCCGGCTGTCATCACTCGTCACAACGTCACACCCTGGTCACTGTACAGTGTCTAGAAAAATACTACCTAGTGTGCTGAGTGGTCCGACTATACTACCTAGTGTGCTGAGGGAGGGTGGTCCGACAAGTGATGACTGCGTTCAGTTGCCGCAAGCGGCGCTGTGAGTCCAGTGGGTTAATGATTGTGCGAAGAAGTTTTCTCGTCCATTTGCTGCCGGAGCCTCGCTACGAGTTAGATAAGCGTTTGAAAGCTCTTACCTGTCGTATTGTTAAGTTCGATTTTTCCAGATGTGAGCAGCAACATACTTATATGTTAAAGGCTAAGGGGCAATGCAAAGAAAGGACAAGTTTTGTGCCTCTGTGTCGAAGCAGTTATCAGTCAAACGAGTAAAGGATATCTTTGTTCACCGCACCGACGGACCCAGACGGCTTGAAGAATGGGAAAGCAGGATGAAGAGGGCAGACAGGAGGCTGATGCCGAAGGCTGTCGTTTGCGAACGACATTTTGAGAATGACTGCATCGAACGATCTTTTCAGATTACGATGAACGGTGTATTGAATGAAATCGCCCGAAAGAAGCCGTGCCTGAAGCCCGATGCTGCCAATGTGTACGTGTGTGCGTGTGTGTGTGCACGTGTGTGTGTGTGTGTGCACGTGTGTGTGTGCACGTGTGTGTAAGCGTATGTGTCTGTGTGCGTGTGTGTGTGCGTGTGTATGTGCGTGTGTGTGTGCGTGTGTGTGTGCGCGTGTGTGTGTGCGTACGTGTGTGTGTGCGTGTGTATGTACGTGTGTGTGCGCGTGTGTGTGCGTTTGAGCGTGTGCGTGTGTGTGCGTGTGTGTGTGCACGTGTGCGTATGTGTGTGTGTGCTTGTGTATGTGCGTGTGTGTGCGTATGTGTGTGCGTGTGTGTGTGCGTGTGTGTGTGTTTGTGTGTGTGCATGTGTGTTTTGTGGCCGGCAGCCAACGGTGAGGTGTATGTTACGACATTATCTTCATTTGATATAGCTAAATACGAGTACTGTGAAAGCAGTCGTGGAGCTGTTGTACAATTAAGCGTTTTGTGAAGAACTTTCCGAAAATACGGAAAAATTGAAAGTTTGCCTCGTGTGACTGGCCTACTGAAAGCTTCGCAACACTTGCGGAGCGCGGATTGAACGCAGATTCACCCACTTAGGGAGCCTTCATGTGCGTGCGTCTCCGTGTTTTAGGGTGGTGACAATTCCGATCATGGTTGCTTACAACTGGCTAAAACGGCCCCCATACTTGACGGGCCGCCGTGTTGGTTCTGAGTGGTCGCTCATTTACATTGATGGCCGCCTGGGTTTCAACGAGTTGAGGGTATTTTTTTATATATCAAGTTCTGAAGGCTGAAGGGGTTTTTTTCTGAAGTTAGCCGTGGTTTGGTATAACAGGAAAGACATGTTCGCGACTCGAGTTTGTGTAAAATACTGTTAAAACAGGCCGTTTCTCGCACTTGGTAGACCCACTGCAATGGTGGAGTGAGGATAATTTAGGGAGCCGATGTTTGTGCGGGGGAGAACCTCGATGTCACTATGAACGGACTTCAATGTCTGCGCGGCTTTGCTGAAGTAAATTCACCTTAACACTGCAGATACCTCAAAGGCCTCTTAGTGGAAGCCTCGAATTCGTGCTGTTTATATGATGGAACCCTTAATGAGAGGGAAGGCAGAACAAGCAACCAGGTCGCTCTCGATGTTCTGTGTAAACCGAATAACTCAGCTAGCCTGTTTCTCATACCCTAAACATTGCGTTTGTCCGTAATATAATTTCCTGCAGCAAGTTTAGTTCCTGCGAACGAATCTGTACAATGACTGCTTAAAAACTTACAAGCTGTAAGCATTGCTGTCGTGTGTTAGGTTCGTCACGTCGCAAGGCGTGTGACGCGAGGGAGATGGAGACAGTGAGAAAAACAAAAGGGAGTTATATTGGACGAAGAACAAAAACTATTGCACATACAGTACTATAAGTTATACACACGCGTGGTTCACACACAAAAGAAAAGAGTAACCAGTCTCACAGTCTGTGCCGTAGCCCGGTGCCTTGAAGTGGGACCCGTTGCGTGCTCGGATGCAGTCGTCGCTTGGGTGCCAGGTCAGCATACCACTGTCGAGGGCATCACCAGGTCTAGGCATAGCCGCACACTGTCAGCGACGTCGGCTCGGTAGACGTGGACAGCAGCTCCGGTCTTTCGAGGGCGCTCGCCGTACCGGAGATGTCCACAGGACCACTCACCGAGAACTCGTGCTGGCCACGCCGACACGCCGTTCCCCGAGGACGTCAATGGCTCGAGGACAGGAACCCGGCCTTTCGAACCTCGCGTGTAGTTGCGGGTTCGCCCTAGGCTCCCTTGCGTCGTCTTGCCGGCGTCCGAACGGCTTCGTTCCCCGCGAGCGTCTCCTCTTCTTTTTTCAATGGGCGCGCTGCAATGCCCCTTCATTCTTCTCATCTTCTAAATGATGTGGTGCTGTCGTCTGCTAGGCTCGCATTTTTAAGGTACTACATCACATCACCCCCCACTTAAGAAAGTTCTTCCGGTAGAAGAACTTGAGGGCACTGGGGACACGTTGGTTCGCAGACGGAAACACACACGTAAGCACCGCTGCACACTATAGCAGTTCCGAGCCCCGCACACCCGGCACATTCGGTCACAAAGCTTCTTCTCTATCATTTTCACTTTCTGTAGCTCTTCTTTGGCTAATCGGCAGGTGTCTTCAAGACGATTCCGCAGTTCGACATCACAATTGCCCATAAATAGTAGGGCATTCAGTCATATTACACCAACCCTCCCCTCTGCCCATAAGCCTGTATATTAGGCTAGAAGAAAAGCAAAGAGGAGCAGCGATGGACCAACCAAGTTTTTCCAGGTCAGATTTTATTGCAAAGAGCATTCAAACGGCATCTGGCCTTAATGTCTTCAACCCATTTTACCTGCTTTGCTGGAAGCTTGTGTCCTCGTAGTGGGCCTACAGTAATGCAATAAGACGAAAAACCATACACGGCTCCGACCAAATATACGGAGTCCATACACATTTTCTCTACAAGCACTAAATAAAAGCAGAGTTTACGATATCAAATCATCTGTGTGTCGGGTTATGAAACAAGAGGACGACACATATAACGATGCAGTGCATAGGGCATATTTGAGTTATGGGCTGACAACTGACTTGCTTAGTGCACATATTCTGCTCCGTTCAGGACCGACAGATGGATAGACGGACACAAACAGTAAATCTGTCGCCTTCGATGTCTATAAAGAGAAATCCTGTTTGTGAAAATTGAGCGAGTTTTGGTGTAGTTGCGCGTGTCATTAAAGCGAAGAATGAATACTCCGTGTCAAGCCACACAAAAGTTAGTTGTGTTGCAACTGTGCCAGACAAGAGTCTACAGGGAACGCGTTCATTAGCTCGTCTGTCTGCCTCTCCAAATGCCCTTCCTCAGCGACCAAAGTAACATTGCAGGAATGCGAACATCTGCCAGCAAAAGAAGACCCAAACGGGAGCGTTGTAGGTGGTTTATGGGCCTGGCGGTTTCCGCGACGAATGCAGCGACGGCTTCGGAAACGGACAAAGCGCAGATAGTGAATGCATGCAGGACCACACATTTGAGTAGTCATATTGTTACGTGATTTCATCTGACTGAAAGAGGGCATAGTGGGGCATACCCAAGGAGGTGCCTCAGACTGAGAGAAAAGAAGTGGACGTTCTCAGTGAGCTGCGTTGTGGCTGCGGACCGACAACTGTTATTTTCCACGTAACATTTTGGTGGAAGTGCTGGGTGCTCTTCTCACAACGGAGCTACGCAGTGGACGCCTCCTTAAGTCTGCTACCATGGCTCCGGGTGAGGATACGGCTTCGCCACCTACCTCAGCAACGACAGCAACCCGGTACGTCGCCCTAACGCAACCCCGTGATCCCGGTACCTTTACTGGAGAGGACAACGTGAATGTGGACAAGTGGCTTAGCATGTACGAGCGCATCAGCAAGCAATATGGCTGGGACCCAACCGTTATGCTTGCGAATGTCATTTCTATCTTGACAAGACCCCTCGCACCTGGTTTGAGACCCACGAGCACGAAATCACAAGCTGGGAAATGTTTAAGCAACAGCTCCGCGACCTTTTTGGCAACCCGTTTGGTCAACAACTTGATGCCCGAAAGCAATTGGCTGTCCGTACACAGACGTCCACTGAGCCCTACTTGATTTATATTCAAGACGTCTTAGCGTTGTGTCAAAGGGCCGATCCCAACATGACTGAGGCCGACAAGATTTCGCACGTGTTAAAAGGAATCGCCGACGATGCGTTCAGTCTGCTTGTATTCACCAACGTAACGACCATGGACGCCGTGATCAAAGAGTGCCGCCGTCTCGAGCAGGCGAAGAGTCGACGCATTTTGCAGCAGTTTCAGCGCCTACCCAACACCGCGGCAACGTCGTCTTGCGAAGCCACTCCTTGTCATCCGTCTACAACCGAAGACGTGACGCGCATCGTCCGACGTGAACTCGAGGCCGCTTATCCGGCTGCCAACAAACTACCGACGTTGCCCGACGCCTCAACGCCAGCTGTTGCCTTGATCCAGGCTGTTGTCCGCCAGGAATTCGCAAACCTTGGTATCCTGTCCACTGCATCCACACTGGATAATACTGGTCCCTCGATAGCTTCTGTGGATATGAGACGTCGCCGTCCGTACTCTATTCAAACCAGGAACCCGTCTGAATGGCGAACAGCTGATGATAAGCCAATCTGCTTTCGCTGTGGTCGCGCAGGACACATCGCTCGTTACTGCCACAGTCAATGGCCATCTATGTCTTCTGGCTCGTAGCCCGCTTACAGTAGCTCATTCCGTCCACCAAACCACCGTTATCCGACCCGCACTCAGTCTACAGCATTTACTGCCCCTGAGGACTACGGTCACTTTGCCCCGTCGTCGCCACCGCCTCAAAGCCGCCCTTCTCGTTCAAACACGCGTCGCCGCTCTCCCTCGCCATCGTTCAACCGCCGCTCGTCCCCGGAAAACTAGGCTGCGCAGCTTCTGGAGGTGAAGCTGCCCTGTCGACCTTACCCAAAAATCCTCTGTTGCCCTTACGTTTGAACCGGAACACCCTAGAAGTATATGTTGATGGTACACCTGTTGAAGCTTTGATAGATACGGGCGCTCACGTCTGTATTATGAGTTCGCGTTTTCGTCGTCGCATGAAGAAGGTCCTCACGCCCCCCTTGACCAGTGTCGTCCAAGTTGCAGATGGTGCAAAAGTCCCTGTCGTCGGTATGTGCACAGCTCAACTTACCGTAGCCGGTCATCAAGTGGTCGTCCTTTTTACCGTGCTTGAAACATGTCCCACGACCTCATACTAGGCCTCGATTTTCTTGCCGCCAATTCTGCTCTGATTGATTGCTCCGCTGGTGTGCTCCGCCTTGAACTACCACAAATCAGTGCCGCCCCGTACCAACCTACATGCCGATTACAATGCAGCGATTTTGTTCGCCTGCCCTCGAAAACTGTGACGTACGTCGATTTTCTGTGCTCACCAGCTGTGCCCGACGGTGACTATTACGCTACGCCTCTCACCGACGTACTCCTTGCGCACAATGTTGCAGTGCCCTATACGGTGCTCAGCATCACAGATAACAAAACATGTCTACCTCTTGTCAATTTCGGCTACATGAATCATGTGCTTCCACAAGGCATTTCTGTGGCCCACCTGTGTCCGTTGCTCGATTCACAAATTGAAGTGCTTGCCTTAGACACACTTGCTTCACCGCAGTGCACATCACTCGCAACACATTCGGGCAGCCGTCAAATTGTAGACATGATCGCCACTGATCTTCCATCTCCGCAAGTTGAAGCCCTACATCATCTTCTCGAGGCCTACCAGGATATTTTCGATTTTGGTGACCGACCTCTTGGGCAGACGTCCTTTGTCCAGCATCGCATACACACAGGTGATGCCAACCCTGTTCACCGCCGTCCCTACACAGTGCCTGCTTTTGAGCGGAGCATAATTCAGAAGGAGGTGAACAAGATGCTAGCGAAGGACATTATTGAACCATCCTCCAGTCCCTGGGCATCCCCGGTGGTATTAGTTAAAAAGAAAGACGGATCGTGGCGATTTTGTGTGGACTATCGCCACCTTAACAACATCACCAAGAAGACGCATACCCTCTGCCCCGCATTGATGACGCCCTTGATTGCCTCCATGGTGCCGCCTACTTTTCTTCCATAGATCTTCGTTCTGGTTATTGGCAGATTGCCGTGGACCCCATGGACCGAGAGAAGACGGCTTTTGTAACACCCGATGGCCTCTACCAATTCAAAGTCATGCCTTTCGGCTTATGTAATGCCCCCGCCACCTTTGAACGAATGATGGACTCCCTGCTTCATGGATTCAAGTGGTCTACGTGTCTTTGTTATCTGGATGACGTGATTGTGTTTGCTCCCACTTTTGAAGCGCACCTTGAGAGACTGTCAAAAATTCTTGATGTATTCCGTCTCGCCGGCCTTCAGCTGAATTCATCTAAGTGCCGGTTTGGTCGCCGTCGCATTACAATACTTGGACATATTGTTGACGCTTACGGTGTACAGCCTGACCCAGAAAAAGTTCGAGCTGTGAAGGACTTTCCTGTGCCGAAAACCGCCAAAGATGTCCGCAGCTTTGTGGGGCTCTGCTCCTATTTTCGGCGGTTCATCAAGAACTTCGCGGAAATCGCTCGGCCCCTAACAGATTTACTCAAACCGGATGAGACGTTTACCTGGGGTCCCTCGCAAGCAGCAGCATTTTCCGACCTGACAACTTGGCTCACTTCTTCTCCTGTGCTGGCTCACTTCGACCCTACGGCACCGACGGAAGTGCGCACCGATGCCAGCGGTTACGGAATAGGCGCTGTGTTGGCTCAGCGACAACGTGGGCAGCATCGCGTGATAGCTTATGCCAGCAGGCTGCTGTCCACCTCGGAGCGTAATTATTCCATCACAGAGCGCGAATGCCTAGCGCTGGTGTGGGCAGTCGCGAAATTTCGCCCTTACTTATACGGCCGACCATTTATAGTTCTTACCGACCACCACGCTCTCTGCTGGCTCGCCTCCCTCAAAGATCCCACAGGTCGTCTCGCCCGCTGGGCACTCCGCCTCCAGGAGTATTCTTACACTGTAGTGTACAAATCAGGAAAACTGCACAAAGATGTGGATTGTCTGTCACGCTACCCTGTGGCCGACTGCGATCCTACGAGCACTGATTCTGTGGGCTGCGTTCTTTCCATCTCCCAGCTGCTTCATCTCGGGGACGAGCAGCGTCGCGATCCGGATATCAGCCGCCTAATACAACAGCTCGAATCTTCACCGCAAGACGCTTCCGTTCGCATGTTTACCTTAAAGGACCACACCTTATATCGGCGTAATTTATCGCCCCATGGTCACGACCTACTTCTGGTCATACCAAAGCACCTGCGTTCTACAGTCCTACGCGAGCTCCATGACGCGCCAACCGCGGGTCACCTTGGTGTCTCTCGCACATATGACCGTGTGCGCCGCCGCTTCTACTGGCCTGGCCTTTCACGTTCTGTACGTCGCTATGTCAACGCTTGTGAAATTTGCCAGCGTCGCAAAAAGCCGTCGAGACTACCTTCCGGATATCTTCAGCCCATCGACATCCCATCGGAGCCATTCTTCCGTGTTGGTTTGGACCTTCTCGGTCCCTTCCCAACATCCGCCTCCGGAAACAAGTGGGTCGCGGTGGCTACGGATTACGCGACCCGTTATGCAGTTACGCGAGCCATGCCAACAAGCTGTGCTACAGACGTCGCTGATTTTCTTCTACGCGATCTCATTTTAGTGTATGGAGCCCCTCGTCAACTGCTGACAGACCGAGGCCGTACGTTCCTTTCGAAGGTGGTTGACGATATCCTGCGTTCCTGCTCTACCCAACATAAGCTCACGACATCGTACCACGCCCAGACAAATGGGCTTACAGAACGTTTAAACCGCACTTTGACAGACATGCTATCAAAATACGTCTCGGCCAACCATCGTGATTGGGACCTTGCACTACCCTACGTGACGTTCGCATACAATTCCTCCCGGCATGACACTGCCGGGTACTCGCCATTTTACCTTCTGTTTGGACGCGAACCAACATTGCCGTTGGATACCTTCCTGCCAGCCGCTGCGCAGTATACTTCTGAATATGCACGCGACGCTATTACACGAGCCGACCATGCTCGTCAGCTTGTCCGCAGCAGGTTAATGGCATCCCAAGACTCGCAGAAGCATCGTTACGACGAGCGGCATCGCAACGAACACTTTCCAACAGGCTCCCTCGTTCTTCTTTGGTCCCCTACGCGACATGCAGGCCTGTCACAAAAACTTCTCTCTCGTTTCACGGGCCCATACCGCGTGCTTAGACGAGTGACCGAAACTACATATGAAATTGTTCCTGATAATCCATCAGCCTCTTCCGCTCTGCTGTCGAGGGACATCGTCCACGTATCAAGGCTCAAGCGTTACCACACTGCTCCTGCTGTGGCCCCGTAAACTCGCCGGGTCGGCGCTTTCGCCGCCGGGGGTCGTGTTACGTGATTTCGTCTGACTGAAAGAGGGCATAGTGGGGCATACCCAAGGAGGTGCCTCAGACTGAGAGAAAAGAAGTGGACGTTCTCAGTGAGCTGCGTTGTGGCTGCGGACCGACAACTGTTATTTTCCACGTAACAATATCATTCGATGAGGAACTGCGGTTCGACTACGAGGATAAACAAGCATACTCAACCATCTTCCGCTCGAATAGTCTGGCGTAGCCGAACGAAGCCTAATTCATTATTATACTGTGCACGTTGTCGTGCATACCTTGCTCAAACTGCTTTTCGTTGCATGCTTAAGTCAGCCATTTCACGAAATGTGTGGTGATATACTCAACCCACTCTAAATACGTATTAATTTATACGCAAACGTATTTATTTATTTACAGGAAAGTTTCTGCGGAGAAGCTCCGAGTAGTGGGAGAGGCTTGGCTTGCGGTGAGGGGGGTGGGGGCCCTTAGTGCAGGGCTCCGATTGCAGCAGCCGCTCTGCGGGCCCGGTTGATCAGATTCAACTGATCTTCCAGGTTCTCGCTGGCCAGCAGCTCCTCCTATCGCCCCGCTGTTGGATTTTGTACTGGTTGTAGGGCTGTAATGGCCTGACACTCCCACGTGACGTGGTACAGAGTGGGTTTAGCTGGACACCATGGGCAGAGAGGAGAGTAAGCCAAGGGGTGAATTTTACTCAGGATGTGCGAATTTGGAAACGTGCCGGTTTGAATTTGCCTCCAGCTGACCGATTACTCTTTATTTATTGTTCGGTGTGGTAGCGAATAAGCTTTACTAAGCCCTCTGTAATGGTTAAGGATGGCTGAATTGTCGCAAGGGACCGGAACGCGTTCCTCAAGGGTGGAGTTGGAAGGTGCTCGGCTCGCATACCCTCCAGCTACCTTATATGCTGCCTGATTCCCCTCCAGTCCCATGTGGCTCAGAGTCCATATAATCCGATGCCAAATCCTGAGCGGATGTGTAATGGAATGCTCACCACTGTCTCTAGCGCCCAGGATGATGTTGAGAGCGGGTTGGCTGATGCGCCCCTGTAGGTAGTTGCGGCAAGCTGCTTGAGAGTCCGTGAGAACTGTCAGCGACCTTCGTTGTCTGTAGCCGAGGGCGAGAGCGAACGCCATGGCGGTTTCTTCAGCCTCGGTGATGTTGTGGCACCGCACGGAAGTGCTGGTACGTTCTGTGAGTGTGTGGTTCACGACTGTGGCTACAGCCTTATACTTTGCATGGTCGTAGTTGGCGGCGTCAACATAGTACGTATTGTTATTGTGTGCATAAGTTCGCTCGAGAGCTTCCACTCTGGCTTCCCGCCGGTCCTGATGTAGTCGGGGATCAATATTGTGGAGGACGGGAGCGACCTTATAAGTGGCACGAAGTTGGTCCGGAATGGGCTTGCGACGAGCTGCGTCGTGAAACTGGCTGATGTACCCAAGGCGGTGGAGCAGGTCACGGCCTGTAGGCATTTGCGTGAGCCGCTGCAGTTGTGTGGCGAGTTGCGCTTCACAAAGTTCTTCAAAGGTGTTGTGTAGGCCCAGTTCGAGGAGCTTGCTAGAAGAAGTGCCCGGTGGTAGCTTGAGTGCCGCTTTGTAGGCCTTGCGGAGCATTGCGTCTACTTTGCCCTGTCCGCTTTTGGTGAGGCGTTGGTAGGGCAAA
Source organism: Rhipicephalus microplus (assembly GCF_013339725.1). NCBI lineage: Eukaryota > Metazoa > Arthropoda > Arachnida > Ixodida > Ixodidae > Rhipicephalus > Rhipicephalus microplus. Next base: position 28,244 of record NW_023613857.1, read on the forward strand.
CTGTATGTCACCCTACTGACCACGAGGATACGTATGAGTTTCAAGGTGTCCTCCTCGCGCATGCTATGGCGACGAGTGGCCACCCGAGATATCATTCGGGCCACTTGCAGGGTAGTGGTGCGGAGAAAGGAAAGTGTGTGATTCACATCACGGTTCGACTGCACCCACATGCCTATAGTAGAATGTTGGATTTCTCTGGGATTTGTTTGCCAGCAAGGACGACCTGGAGGCGGGAGCCTTTGTTGTTCTGCGCCAATGGTGGGAGCTTGCACCGATAAATTCGTAGAAGCTCAGATTTTTCTGTTGCACAGGCGACGCCTCGTGCCTGCGCGTATTGCTCGACGCATGTGGCTGCCTGCTGCAGGTTATATTCTTTTTCTCCAAGGGACCCCCACGTGGCCCGGACGGTGATATCGTCCACATACATTGCGTGATGGATGCCATCGATGCGGTGGAGTTCATCTGCCCGGCCAACCATAGCTACATAAAAGAGTAGCAGGGAAATCAATGAGCGCTGCGGGGTGCCCTTGTTTGGAACCCTAATAACATGCGATCTGATGGATCCGAGACCAACTGTGGCAGTGCGGTCCGACAAGAAGGCCTGAACATAACTGTAGACGCGCTGCCCACAATGAAGAGCCTCGAGGCCCTCAAGTATGGCCTGGTGGCTAACGTTATCAAATGCGCCCTTAATGTCTAAAGTCAAGATAATGTTTTCTCCTTGCTGGGGGGCGTTATCGATTACTTCATTTAATTGTAGCAGTACATCCTGCGTTGAAAGATGTGCCCGGAACCCGTACATTGAGCGCGGGAAAACGTCATTGTCCTCGAGGTAATCTTGCACGCGATTAGTGATGACGTGCTCCAAGAGTTTACCAAGGCAGGAAGTGAGGGATATTGGTTGGAGGTTTTTGATCTGAAGTTTTTTGCCCGGATTCGGTATCAATATGACCTCCGCGTGCTTCCATTCGGGAGGAAGCGTGCAACGCTGCCAATGATAATTGAAAAACGCCGTGATTTCTTGTACGGCGCGGTCATTGAGGTTCCTGATAAGGGAGTTCGTGATTCCGTCTGCCCCAGCAGCTGTGTTGCGGTTGCTGCTGCGAATTGCTGCGTAAACTTCGTCCACCGTTATTGGTCGGTCGAGAGTGTCATTGGCACGTCCACAGTACACAGCCTGAGATGCGGGTGGGTAGAAATCGCCAAAGCATTTTCCTTGGACTTGGTCCAACAGCTTATCGTCTGTACCCTCAAAGGCGTGTATGAGGCACATGACTGACTTATTCGTCTCGTTTTTCGTTCGAGTGGGGTCCATCAAAGCGCGAAAATGTGCCACGTGCGGGCCGTGCCCAATGAGCCTCGAAGAGAGTTGCTAAACTGGGCCCAATTGAGTCGCGTTAGTTCTGTGGCATACTGCTCTGTCTGAGTGGTGAGTGCGGCAATCCTTAGCTTGACGCGTCGGTTATGTTTTTGCGTCCTCCATCTGCGGATGACGCTCCTTCGGGCTTCCCACAGATGTAGCAGATGACCGTCCGCTTCCGGCAGTGCAGGTGTTCTGTTAGTGGTGGTGGTCCAACGCTCTCGAATTTCTTTAGGTTGGGTGCACCAGTCGGTGAGGCTTGTGAGGCTGTCGAGTGAATGTTCGCTCTCACGACGAAAGGCGTCCCAGATTGTGATGCGTATTCTCCAATATACCGACGCACTGCGCTCTCTGTAACTTTTGCGCAGAATGAAGTGGTCGCTGCCCAAGGATTCCTGCAGGTTGTCCCAGTTATAGTTTGCACGGCCACGGGCGAAGGTGAGATCGGGGCAAGTGTCCCGGCACACGCTGTTGCCCATCGGGTAGGGAACGCGGGATCCGTAAGCAGTTCAAGCAGATTTGTTTTCAATACAACGGGTACTCACCTCACAAACACGGCGAGAAGTAGTCGCCTCCAAGCAGTCTCACTTCACCTGTGTAATCCAACGTTCCGTTGGCTAGAGCAAGTCGGGAAGCGGTCTCCAGATGGTTTTGCATTGTGGCATGCAGCACCCTGGCATTTACACTTCAAAGTTCTTGTAGGTGCGCTTAGTGCGAGGATGGTGTCGTATCGGAAGCTACATATACGGGGTAATCAAATGCAGCTCATACCGCAGCTTGCACACATGCGCCAACATGCAGCTGGTGCAGTGCGGCGGAGCAGGAATGCCTGGCCGCAAGAACCAACATGTCGCCTGTTGCCATGACAACCGGGACTGGCAACATAGTGTTTTAGCGGGCGGCGGCAAGTGGTGGGTCAAAGGCTAACACCACCATAAAACACGGAGACGCGCGCACGTGAAGGCTGCCTACATGGATGGATGGATGGATATGGCTGTACCCTTTAGATAGGGCGGTGGCTAGCGCCACCAAGCCGTAATACTTAATGAACCGAAAACTAGATTCATTTTTTTTAAATGTGAGTTTGAGGATTCGCACTTTGCAGTGAAGGGTTTAATTTTCACTCGTGCCTTGACTTTAGCCACCAATCAGATAACCTCCTTCTAGTTAAGTCTACCCGCTAAAAGTCTATTTTGCCCTCCCGGTCCCTAAAACCCCAGTGCTTTGAAAAACTCTGCGCCATCATCCTGAACTATAGGGTGAAGCCCTTACAGAACATTATCAAGTGTTCGGCAGTTTCTTCTTCCTCTCCACACGCACTGAATACTGTGTCTACCCCTTCGTATTTGGCCCGATATGTCTTGGTTCGCAGTACTCCCGTCCTGCCCTCAAACAGTAGAGAACTACCCCGAGTATTATCATAGATCCTTTCCTTGGCAATTTCCTGCCTTGAAAGTCCGATAGATTTCTAGGGCGACTCCTTAATCATGCCCATTCTCTACATGTCAGCTCTGTTTCCTTCTCTTTCTTCTTAACCGATAGTTCTTTTGGTTTGGCCACCTGATGTTTTCAAAGTATTTACCAGTCGATTTCCTGGTTCGCTTCCTCCATTTTGTATCAACATTCTTCATGTACAAGTAGCTGAAATCCTTCCTAGCCCAACGCTCCTCCCCCATTTCTCTCAATCATTTCTCAAATTTTATCTTGCTGCTAGCTTCCCTGCCTCAAATGATGTCTATCCCATATCACCTTGTACTCCCTGATTGGTCTATTCCCGTGACCTTCTAAACAAGCCTAGCTATTCCACGTTGCTTAATTTGTAATCTTGCTTGAACTTCTGATCTCATGCACAAGACCGCATTGCCGAACGTCAGCACAAAAATTATGACCTCTTTCCATATTCCTCTCACAACATCCTACCTACTTTAATTCCACAGTGCCCTATTTTTCATCACTGCTGCATTCCTGTTACCTTTAGTCGTCACGTATATTTGGTGTTCCCTCAGGTACTCGGTCCCATTGCTTATCCATATGCCCAGATATTTGTATTTATCTGTTATCTCCAGCGTGAACCCCTGTATTCTAAGCGCACTACCTTCGTTGTCATTGAAAATCATGACTGCTGATTTTCTTTACTGAATCTAAAATCTAACCAATCTCCCTCATTATTGCACATGTCCATCCATCTCTGCAAATCTTCCTTGTTGTTGGCTATTAGCACTATTATCACCTGCGTACATTAATGCAGGTAGTGCCTGATCAATGAGTTTTCCTTGTTTGACTAAAGAGAGGTTGAAGCCTAGGTCCACTTCCCTCTAATTTGGCCTCTAATCCTTGTAGGTACATCATGAACAATAAGGGTGACAGGGGACACCCCTGCATGAGCCCCCGTTTTACCTCTGCAGGCTTGGATACCTGTTTTCCCACTTTATAACTACTTTGTTACCTTTATAGATATCCTTTAAAAGATTAGTGACTACATGTTCCACGCCTAGTGTGTCCAGTATTCCCCACATTTCCTCTTGAACTACGCTATCGTACGCTCCCTTGATATCAAAAATGCTAGCCACAGGGGCCTGTGTTCCTTTTCTGCTATTCGATGCACTGCGTCAGTGAGAATAGATTGTCTTCCAACCTCCTGTGTTTCCGAAACAAATTCTGCAGTTCCCCCAGCACCCCCTCATCCTCTATCTATGCCTGCAGTCTTTCCTTTATAATCTGCATCGCCAGCCTGTAGACCACTGATGTCACTGTTATAGGACGGTAGTTGTTTATGTCAGCTTTGTCCCCCTTTCCTTTATAGATAATGCTCATCCTGCTAAGTTTCCATCCATCGGGAACTTCACCATCGATTATTATTTTGCTCACTGCCTCTCTCAAGCCTGCTTAGACTTCGGACCTATGTCCTTTATCAGCATAATTGGAATGGCCTGTTGATATAATGCTAGGACCCTTTTCTCAGCTCTTCTCACTCTCGTTGTGAAAATGGAGCCATATCATCACTTTATTTATTTATTTTTTATTTATTTATGACATACTGCAGGCCCCACAAGGGGCTCAAGCAGGAGGGGCATAATCACTCAAGTATAAACAAACTGACAATACAAGGTAAATACAGCAACTTCTAAAAAGAAAAAGAAGCATACTGTCTCAATTTTCTATATGTTCAATCCCATCAATACTACAGACAACAGATATGGGCAGATCATTCCAGTCAGATATGGTGCGTGGATAGAAGGAAAGTTTGAAGACGTTTTGTTCTGGCGTTGTAGGGGGTCAGGGATTGCAGCGTGTCGATGTCGTGTACGCCGAGAAGTCAATGGCTGAATAAACTGATCAGGGCTAATGCCGAGTTTGTTGCTCTTAAGCTGGTAAAGAAATTTAAGCCTTTCTAATTTACGTCGTGCCTGCAACGTTGGATCCCGTGCTCTTTCATGAGAGTAGTAGGCGAGTCTGGTAAACGATATTTTGAGTAGATAAAGCGAACCGCTTTGCGCTGTATCCTTTCAAGAGCCCTGAATATTTTTTTGCTTGTGCGGGTCCCGAACTGAGCATGCGTATTCGAGTTTCGGTCTAATAATCGATGTGTATGCTAGAAGTTTAACACTTGGAGGAGCTAATTTAAGTTTGTGTCTAAGAAGGCAGAGCTTGCGAAAAGAGGACGCACAGACGTTGGAAACGTGCTGATTCAACTTAGGTTGTTTGTAATGGTGACACCAAGGTACTTGTAACAACTGACTTCACAAGCGGCCGTTCAGGAAGCTCATAGGAAAACGACAAGCTGTTTTTCTTTTTAGTAATTTTCATGAAGACCAATTTTTCGGCATTTAACTTCACATTCCACTTTGTGCACCATGCCTGTATGCTAAGAAGGTGAGAATTTAATTGAATTTGATCCTCGTGGCAAGTTATTTCGTTAAAAAGAATACACATCCGCAAATAGTCTTATTTGTACTGGGCTGGTAATCACATCAACACTATCATTAATATATATAGGAAACAAAAGAGGGCCTAGTACACTACCTTGCGGAACACCAGATGTGACGGGTAAAGATTTGGAACATTTATCATCAATACTAACATATTGCGTGCGGTCAGATAGATAAGAAGAAATCCAGTTTGTTATAAAGGCTGGAAGTCCAATTGCCTGTAGTTTGAGCATGAGTTGCGAATGTGGAACAAGGTCAAAGGCCTTTCGAAAATCCAGGAAAATTACGTCGACCTGGCCAGTCTTATCAAGGACGCCGGCAAAACTGTGAACAATAGAGGTTAATTGAGTGACAGTAGAAAATCCTTTTCTAAAACCATGTTGGAAGCAGGATAATAAACCGTTATCGTTGAGAAACTTGGAAATGTAGTTAGCTATAATTGTTCTAAAATTTTACAGCAAGACGATGTTAATGAAATGGGACGATAATTACCAGGAACCATGACATCGCCTTTTTTAAACACGGGAACAGTGCGTCCGACTTTCCAGTCAAAGGGTAGGACACCAGAATAATGATGTGTTGAAAATTGCCACAAGAAAGGGTGATAATGCTTCAGCGTAACGGAAAGAAAAATGTTCGGTATCCCGTCAGGACCAGGTGAAGACTTAGTTTTTAGGTTAAGCATCATAGAAATCACACCAGATATAGACACATATCAGCATTGATTCTGCAATTGGAAACAATTTGGGGCATTGGCTCATGTACTGTCGAAAATACATCGTGGAAATAAGCGTTGAAATGCTCAGCAATGTCTGCCTTATCAACGAGGAGCGCATTATCGTGACGTAATTTCTCAATAGGTTTTCTTTTGTTCGACAAGAAGTTCCAAAATTTCTGCGGAGCAGATCGAATGAAATTCGGCAACTCGTGCTCAAAATAACTTCGTTTAGCGCTTGCTACGGCTTGATTAAGGGCTAGTTGAGTGGTTTGAATGATGTCACGAGAGGACACTCCTCACTTCAGGCGTTTTAATTTTCTTTTTAAGTGTAAAATATCCCGTAAAATCCAAGGGGTTAGCTTACGCGTCTTTTTACCTTGTCTGGAACAAAATGTTCGATACAGTGAAGACACATGTACTTGAAAGTATCCCACATTTGGGCAGTGTTAGAACCGTGGAAGTTGCTTAGACGGAGTTCTAAATAATCTAACACAGATTCATCATGGGCACGGGAAAAGTTTTTGACGCGAATACATTTAGCTCGAGGCACAGTACACACTTTTTCCACAGAGCATGAAAAAGACACCATTAGGTGGTCAGAAAGACCATTTTCAATGCAGACATAATAATTTTGTATTGATTGACTTACAAAAACAAGGTCAAGTACAGAAGCACAGGTCATGCTGACACGTGTTGGTTGCTTCACCACCTGGCGGAAATCATGGCACATCATTATATCTAGTAGATACGAGGTTTGCGGGATTGTCCGACACTGGCAAAAGCGGAGTCCCAATTTACGTTAGGCATGTTGAAATCGCCCACAAGAAATATTCTGTCATGCTTGTATGACGCCATGTGTTCGTGTAAGTCATGCAGAAACCGAGGAGGCGAGTCAGGTGCACGATACACAGCAAAGATAAGAAATGAACGCCCATAGAAGGATACCTTCAAAGAAAGGCTTTCGTGGTCGTCGATCTGAATAAGAAGCGTCGCATCAAGAGCACATTTTACGAGCACAGCACACCGCCTCCGCTACGATTTCTATCTCGACGATACACCCGATAGGAGGAGGGGAAAATGACATCATCGCTGATATCGTCACACAACCAGGTTTCCGTGATAACAACAATGTGCGGACTATTGCCAAGAAGAATGGACTCCAGTTGCTCGGATTTATTAACGATGCTGCGTGCGTTAATATTTAGGAGGCGCAGTTGTTTAGAATCGGGGCGTTCAGGTCATGTTTTATGTTTACTGGACTGGGAACTGGCAATTTTAATCCTCGAGTTTTTGCAGTCATCCCATACATACCTATCCCGATCAACCATAAGTTTGTCATGTACAAGATTAACCTTCTTGCCTTGTCTTTTTCTTTGGCGCTGTTCCAGAGCAGTTTACGTTTACGGAGTGTTTCCTTAGAATAGTCATTTGAACAGAAATATCTGTACCCTTTAGCTACGGGCATTCGATATAGTTTGCTGCTTTTCGTTGTAATCCTGAAAATATACGATAACTGGGCGACTGCCACCGGGCTTGCCTAATCTGTGAATTCTACCTACTGATTTGCATGACCTCAAGTTTATGTTCAAAAACCTCAGTGAGTACAGCTTCTTTCAGCATGTCCTCGGTTTCTTCCGGTGGCTCAGGTATGCCCCCCCCCCCGAAAACAACTAGGTTGGACCGCCTGCTCCTGTCTTCAAGATCAGTAATGAGCATACGCAGTAAACGTCATACGCAATACAAAGGCACTGATGGGGGCACGGCAAGACCAGAAGACCAGGCAATCGCTCCTTATTGTACAGTAGTGAGTACCCACCTGCACAATGCGGAAGAATGGCGTTTTAGGCCACATGTTCGTTCCGGGTCCGCCGTGCCCACTGAAGCTGAAGTTCTGGATGCCAACTTTTATAGGGGACGCAGACGAGGTCACATGATGCGAAAGGGGCGGAGAAAGCTCGATGACAGAGTAGCAATTACTGGCGATGCAAGGGCCCATCTTGGGTGAATCCATACGGCACGTGTAGGCTGTTGATACGTCGGTTGCGCAGTGCGTTCCGGCCAGACCGAACAGGAAAACCTGCACAATGCGGAAGAATGGCGTTTTAGGCCACATGTTCGCTCCGGTCCCCGTGCCCACTGAAGCTGAAGTTCTGGATGCCAACTTTTATAGGGGACGCAGACGAGGTCACATGATGCGAAAGGGGCGGAGCAAGCTCGATGACAGCGTAGCAATTACTGGCGATGCAAGGGCCCATCTTGGGTGAATCCATACGGCACGTGTAGGCTGTTGATACGTCGGTTGCGCAGTGCGTTCCGGCCAGACCGAACAGGAAAACCTGCACAATGCGGAAGAATGGCGTTTTAGGCCACATGTTCGCTCCGGGTCCGCCGTGCCCACTTGATTCGTCCTTGTCTATTGTGGTGCTTAAAGTACTTCCTTGTTAAAGTTTTTCTTTCACCCTTGTTCTTATATATTCGATAGCTTCGTCCCCTTCTAGCCTAGCACCTTGGGCTGTAGTTATAAAACTCTGCTCTAGGCTCGTCTCATTTCTCAGGGAGTTTAGATGGTTCCAAAATTTCGCAGCTGCCTTTCTATCTTTTTATGTACTTCTGCCAGCCACTGAGCTCCCTTTCTTCTAATCTTTTCATTGATCAGAAGGGATGCATCGCTTTACAGCTTAGTAAGGTTTCCCATTTTCTTTCCACATCACCTGTCGGTTCACCCCTCTGCTTAGCATGTCTGTGTTCCCTAGAGGCTTCCTGACATTTTGCTATGGCTCTCTCAACTTCCTCATCCCACCAACTTTTGGGCTTGTGTCTCCCTTTCCGGGGTGACTTGTCACGCGTCTTAGCAAGCTCTAGCTCAAAGAGTCTAATTAGATTTGTGTATGTCCACACTGTCTTGTTATCCTCCGTGATTACTTTCTCAATTTGTTTAGTGGCTATTTCAATTTGCCTTTCTGGATAAAAATTTTCCTGTAGTTGCTCATCTTGTCTCCTTCCCACTTTCACTGCTCTTCCAAAACTTAGCTTGATACGTTTGTGATCACTACCCAGATTTCTGGAGACACCCACTCGCGCCATAGCGCACCAAGTGGGCGCCATCGGCAGTCATCAGCGACGGAGCCATCTCCTCGCCCGTGCTCAGCACACTAGGTAGAATTTTGCTGGTTCCTGTCAGCACACTGACAGGATCCAGCAAAAGCGCGTTCATTGTGTCACAGCACGAACAAAACAGAGTAGGAGAAATGGACTCTTTACAACTGCTCCAACTACGAAGTACGACGCGAGACGCCTCGGCCAGTGACGTAAAATATCGGACTGCACAACGTTGCCAGTTGAATACCGCACGTCCCACTTGCTTTTTCAATGCGAAGCATTTCTTAGCGAAATTCGGCGCCTTTGAGCGTATCTATCTATCTATTATCTATCTATCATCTATATCTATCTATCTATCTATCTATCTATCTATCTATCTATATCTATCTATCTATCTATCTATCTATCTGTCTATCTATCTATCTATCTATCTATCCGCCTATGACTTTTAGCTCTCCTGGCCTTTTAGATGATGCAATCAATACCAAACTTGGTATGACCTACATGATTGTATGAAGAACATATTTGATTAGTCATAACATGTAAATCATATGTATGTCTTGAGTTCATGATTTACATTCATGGTCCTGCAGCTCTTGCGGTGTTTTTGTTCACATGGCATGCTGCAAAACTGGTATGGTATAACATGATTGCATAGCAAACAAAAGCGATGGACGCTGACATGACAATCATGACATGCGTGTCATGTAACAACATGGCTACATGCCACACTAATGATACGCTCGCGGCTGTTTCGATAGTTTTACATATGCCAAATTTGGTATTACGTGACATTAATGGATGACAAAAGTACATGACTCGTGCAAACATGATAACCATGAGATGCGTGTCATGTGAGAACATAACTATATGCCACAGTCAAGGCGCCAATACATTTCGACGTGTCGCGGTGCCCGTGCTTGCCGGCGTTCATTTCGTCACGTCACGCCTGCGTTGCCACGCCAGGCACCGGTCCTGCCTTATACTCGCAAATGCGCACCGCGCTGCGTTGGCTTGACGCAAGCGTGTTTCAGCACGTCCGGCGTCCCTCCATCACGAAAATAGGGAGACGCTGTATTGTCTAGGCAATCGGCGCGAATTTCACGCCGGTTGTCGTCGGGGACAGACGCTGGTCGCGCCAGTCGCGCCTGGCGTCAGGATATAGAGTGCTCTCGTTTTGCTAACGCAGCATCGTTTTGCCCAGCGTGCGCGCAAATGAACGCTACATTAGAGTATTTTGGGCCCTTCATGATGCGCTCGCGGTCGTTTAACTAGCTACACATATACCAAATTTTGTGTTACGTGACGTCAATGGGTGACGAAATATATTACTGGTGCAAACATTATAATTCTGACATGCGTGTCATGCGTGTCATGCGTGTCATGACAGCTTACCACGCTAATAGCGTGCTCGCGGCCTTTTCGCTGGCTCCACATATACTAAATTTGCTATCACGTGGCGCGAATAGGTGACGAAGCTAAACGACACATCTCAACATGATAATCATTACATGGAAGTCATGTACGGCATCATTTACCCCACCTCGTAACGTTGTGCTGATTATACTGTGACATATGAACCTCTATTATTCGTGCTTCGAATATCTTCGATTCCAACTGTACGAGAGATCTGCCACTTTTTTTGTTGTATCGTTTGTGTTCAGAAAGGTAATCGTATATTCTACGACTCAATTGGTTCTCTTTGTTTCGCGTACATGTATTCACTGTAGCAACTGAACACAGACATTCGCTTTTTATTAAAATTTTGAACCTTATAGGGAGCGCTACAGGAACATAGGCAAGGAGCATAGAGAAAGTTGTTGCTACTTTGGAAACTTATTTCATCTAAGGACCTTAATTTGACACCCGTTCTCGTGGTCCGCAACAAGGGCGTAGCCAGAGGGTGGCACAGCGGGAATTTACGCCCCACGAAATTATTCTCGCCGTGGCATAGAGAGCAGAAAATTGCCTTATTAAAGGGATGCCCCTACCAAAAAAATATATTCTGGCTATGTGCCTCGTCCGCAATAATTCGATTACCATTGTGCACCATTTTCAGTGAAAGGCGCTGAATCATACACCGTATGTTAACTCGACGTGAAGCCGGTATAATAGGAGTAAATGTGTAATGTCTATAAAATTAGACAGCCAGCTCTGCAACCATAATCCACCTTTCACGAATATTATGCTTCGAGGGCAACTCCGGATCTGATTTATTGGTTGTGTAGAGAGGAAGAAGATTATGTGCCGCAGTGGGTCACACTTTTAGCGAAAGGAGCCAAGCGCGAGCGTTTGCCCCGAGTGCTTTGATTCTTGGGTCCGTTAGTTCTCCACCACGACCTCCATTTCGGCGGACTCCCTAGCCTCTACGAGTACCAACGACGCCACTTCCAGCAACACAACAGCGCTATAACGGAAACCCTTGGCGCACAGTTGACAATCGTCTGATCTGTTCGCATGCGGATATCCAGGTCACGTGGCACGCTGCTGTCGCCGGCGCTTCGCAACGGGCCCGGCTGAAGCTCCGAGGTACTCTGACGACTCTTTCACGGCCCCGTACAACGTGCAATGAAAAGTGCCCCGTCAATGCGACCGACAATCATTGCAACGCGACCAGTCCCCTTCCGACCTAGACCACCACCCTGCTGTCGACAACCGACCATTCGGTCCCCGTCGCTCATCCTCACCACGCCGCTACCGTTCTCCATCCCCGCTGCGTCGCCGACCGAACCCCCGTAGAGACGGAAAACTGACTGCCGCAGCTCCGGAGGCACGAGCTGCGAAATTCTCGCATTGTAGAAGTCCTCACCCTTCCCCACAAACGTTCTGGAACTGTTTGTTGAAGGTCTACGAACTCTTGCGCTTGTTCACACGGGTGCCGCCGTCCCTGTGATGAGTCAAAAACTCTGCCGTTCGATACGAAAAGTAACGACGCCGCCTTCCGACGTATTGTGAATGCCGCGAGCGCGCAACCTATTTGACCAGTCGGAGCATGTACGGCGAGAGTAATCATTCAGGACGTCCTGTACCACATAGAGGTTTTCGTGTGTGCCACTTGTGCACGAGCAGCCGCTGGTCGGCAAACTATAGATATAGCCTCTGTTCCCGGTGTAGATCTAAACCTGTTGTACGTAGAGGTCTACGCAACCACTGGCAAGCTGAATGGGACGAGAAGTCGACAACAAACTCCACCTTGTAAAACCCCAGCTGAGAAAAGTTATCCCCCAAAAACTCAACAGGTTCGCCGAAGTCACTCTAACACGGCTCAGAATAGGCCACACTTATGCCACACATAAACACCTTTTGACAGGCACTGATCCACCTACATGTATACACTGTGGAGACAGGGGCGGCGCCAGGATGTTTTTACTGGGGGGCCAACCACGAAAAGTGAGTTCCTCCGGGGGGGCAAGCTAGCTCTGCTCCTACTAGGTTTTCAATATATGCTTCCGGGCACTTGGGTGGGCATAGGGGGGGGGGGCAGGCGATAATTTTGGGGGGGCTCCAGCCCACCCTTGCCCCCCCCCTGGCGCCGCCCCTGTGTGGAGAGAGTCTATCCGTTGTGCATGTCCTC
>NW_023613858.1:0-39646 GCF_013339725.1 Rhipicephalus microplus
CCTTCATTCAGCGCTGTTTTTATTGCTTGAAGCAGTAATTGACCTTAAGAGACTTCTTCATTATCTTGGCGAAAGTCAAATTTTTAACAATGATATCATTCCATCCTAGCCACCAGGCTGCGCCTCAAGTGTGAAGTACCGCCTGGTGCCTAAAAAGTATGTCTGAGGCTTCGCAGTTCTTGCCCAGGCAAGGACTTCAGCTGCGGGTGATTGGACCGTTAAGGCCCCCCGGCAGAGGCAACACACCCCTTTGGCCTCGGCTTCACGTAGACGGCACCCCTGGGCTGACCCACCCAGGGGAAATCGGCAGTCGCCTTTTCCTATCTCTCTCTCCCTACATCTTCGTCTTTATCTCTTACTGTTTATCTGTCCTGTCTTCTACTCTCTTCCGTTTACTTCCAAACTTCCTGGCGGCTAGGGTTAACCCTGTGCAAATAGCCTACCTTGGTCTAGGCGCATTGGGTTATAGTGGCGTTGTACGGCTGGCGTCTGCAGGTTTCAGCATCTGTAAACCTGCAGCGTCCCCTCGTTGGGCTCCGTGGTGGGTGGCCGCCAACGCTACCGAACAACATACAATTAGCATGCACAAAGCATTCCCTTTACTAAGTGATCGTGCCTCCTCAAAGCGGGTACGCACCGAAGATATCAACTTTTTCATGCGGCCAAGACAAACCTTTCCTCGATTCCATGTTATACACTGTGAAAAAACTAACAAGCAAGCCAGAACAGTATCCCCCTTCGTAGTGGCTAGGTCCTTAACCGAAACTCTCGGTGCCGGGTACAAGGTTACCAAAATGGCCAGTGGAGATCTACTCCTTGAAATACATGAGCAAAACCAATTCGATAAACTGAACACCTTCACAACGTTTGGAGACACACCCATCAGTATTACGCCACACAGGTCCATGAACTCATCTCGCGGGGTCGTATCAGACGTAGATTTGCTTGAGCTGACGGAAGCTGAACTTCTGGAAGGATGGAAGAGCCAGAACGTGACAAACGTACAGCGTATTAAGATCAGAAGAGATCAAAAGGAAATCCCAACCAAACACTTAGTACTGACCTTTGCTTCGAGCGATTTGCCGGAAACTATTCAGACTGGGTACACAAAGACATCCGTGAGACCATATATTCCCAACCCCCGCCGTTGCTTCCAATGCCAGAAATATGGCCATGGCTCCAAAACGTGTCGTGGTCGCCAGACTTGTGCACAATGTGGAGTTCTAGGCCACGTGTCTGAGAACTGCAAACAACCACCACACTGTGTAAACTGCGAAGGAAACCATGCCGCATATTCACGCTCCTGCACATACTGGAAAAAAGAAAAAGAAATAATTACATTCAAGGTGTAAGAGAACATTACATTTAAGGAAGCACGGCGAAGAGTCGCTCCATTCTATGGACCTACATACGCTGATGCGGCGCTTCAGGGGGCACCGCCGCACCAGCCCTCGCCACTCCCTCGGCCCGCGCATACCGAGCCGGTGGTTGTGGCACCTGCCCCCAAGGCGGCTGTAGCCCAGGCTACACCGCCTACTCCCAAACAGAGACCGGAGACTCCAGAGTCTTCGGGTCTCAAGGCCTCCCCTCACCAGGCGAGGCCCAAAATCGGAACTAACAGCCCGCATGTGCGGGCATCCAGTGCCTCCGAGGAGGCAATGGATACGTCGGCACCCTTGGTGCCGAAAGAGCGGCGTGGCTCCTTGGAGCGCGCCAAGAAAACAAAAAAGCCGATAACAGGGCCTGGTGACGGCCCTGTTAAGTGAAGTCAAACTCTGTCTAAACAGCCACTCGCTTTTCGTACACACAGCACTATTTTACATTCACCATGAACACTCAAATTATACAATGGAACGTCAGGGGCCTTTTCAGAAACCTTGACGACATCCAAGAACTCTTACACGAATACTCACCAAAAGTGCTGTGTGTACAAGAAACACACCTTAATTCAAAGCACACAAATTTTCTCCGTAAATACGTTATATTCCGAAAGGACCGTGTTGATGCTATGACATCATCCGGAGGTGTTGCCATCATTGTGAATCAAGGAATTGCATGCACACACTTACAACTCCAAACATCCCTTGAGGCAGTGGCTGTTCGAGCAGTTCTTTTTGATAAACTGATCACAATCTGCACTATCTACATTCCTCCTAGCTATCAGCTGCAAAAACGTGATTTACACTCTTTAATTGATGAACTTCCGGAGCCCTATGTTCTCCTTGGAGACTTTAATGCGCATAGCAGGCTATGGGGTGACTCTCGGTATGACGCGCGAGGTCGACTGATTGAAGAGTTCCTTCTCTCCTCAAGCGCGTGTCTTCTAAATCGAAAAGACTCAACGTATTATAATCTCGCCAATAACACCTACTCCTCCATAGACCTAAGCATAGTATCCCCATCTCTTGTGCCCCTACTCCAGTGGAAAGTCATCAGTAATCTGTACGGAAGTGACCACTTCCCCATAGTTTTGAGCACAACTACAGTAACTGAGTGTCCATCACGTGTTCCCAAGTGGCTCATAACCAGAGCCGACTGGGAACACTTTTATACCATCGCTCGTCTAGGTTGGAATGACATAAGTACTTTGAACATTGATGTTGCTGTCAACTACTTCACAGCATTTTTGATTGATGCTGCAACAAAATGCATCCCACAAACAAATGGACACCCTGGAAAACGGCGTGTGCCATGGTGGAACTCTGAATGCCGAAACGCGCTGCAAACAGCAAAACAGAGCTTGGAGGCTGCTTCGGAACTCACCGACAGCCGAAAATCTTGACACCTTCAAGAAAATAAAGTCTCAAGGCAGGCGAACGCGTCGGCAGGCAAGAAGAGAAAGTTGGCAGAAGTTTTTGTCAGGGATCAATTCATACACACAGGAAGCTAAAGTGTGGAACATGGTCGGTAGGATAGCAGGAAAACAAGTACACACACTTCCACTCGTAAACACTCAGGGCGACACCTTGGAAGATCAGGCAAACTTCCTCGGTGCACACTTCGAACAGGTGTCCAGCTCATCCCACTATACTGACACTTTCCAAAAATACAGAACAAGAATAGAAAAGCAGAAACTCGAACACAAATGCACTGGATACGAGGCATATAATCAAGCGTTCAGTCTAGCTGAGCTCCGAACATCCCTAAACTCCTGCAGTACTTCTGCCCCAGGTTCTGACCGTGTCGTTTATGAAATGTTAAAAAACCTGCCGATCGAAACGCGAAAAACCTTACTTTGTTTGTACAATGCTATCTGGTTTTCTGGCACTATCCCTAACTCCTGGAAAGAGGCTATTATAATTCCCGTTTTGAAAGAGGGCAAGGACCCTTCCTTACCTTCCAGTTATAGGCCTATTGCACTCACAAGCTGCTTGTGCAAAATCTTTGAAAAAATGATAAACTGCAGACTTGTACACTTTCTTGAAATAAACAATTTGCTCGATCCATTTCAGTGCGGGTTTCGAGAAAGTAGATCCACCACAGACCACCTTGTTCGTATCGAGGCACAGATCAGGGACGCCTTCGTCCATAAACAATATTTTCTCTCTGTATTCCTCGATATCGAAAAGGCTTATGATACAACATGGCGTTTCGGAATTCTAAGAGACCTGTCCCACCTTGGCGTGCGCGGAAGAATGTTTCACATAATCGAAAGTTACCTGTCAAACCGGACATTCCGTGTCCGAGTGGGCACGGTTCTTTCCCAAACATTCGTCCAGGAAACAGGCGTGCCACAAGGTGGTGTACTTAGCTGCACACTTTTTCTCATCAAGATGAATTCCTTGCACTTGTCCATCCCTCGCAATATGTTCTATTGTACATATGTCGACGACGTTCAGCTTGGCTTCAAGTCATGCAACTTGGCCATGTGTGAGCGGCAGGTTCAGCTTGGTTTAAATAAGGTCTCCAAATGGGCAGATGAAAACGGATTTCGACTTAACCCACAAAAAAGCACATGTGTCTTGTTCTCTCGAAAGAGAGGCATGCACTCGGAACCCGACATTCAACTGAACGGGCAACAACTGTCCGTCAAAGCCGAGCATAAATTCTTAGGCTTAATCTTGGACAACAAGTTGACCTTCGTACCCCACATAAAGTATTTAAAAACAAAATGTTTAAAAGCCATGAATGTTATAAAAGTGTTGTCACGTACTACGTGGGGTAGTGACAGGAAATGCCTCATGAACCTGTATAGAAGCCTTATTCGCACCCGCTTAGATTATGGGGCCATTGTTTATCAGTCAGCGACTCAAAGTGCTTTGAAGATGCTGGATCCCGTGCACCATTCGGGCATCCGCCTTTCTACGGGTGCTTTTCGCACCAGCCCCGTAGAAAGCCTTTACGTTGAGTCAAATGAGTGGTCCCTTCATCTGCAAAGAACCTACATGTCCTTTATATATTTCCTTAAGGTGAAAGCAGACAAGAGGCACCCCTCATACTCTACTATTAATGACTTATCGAGCTCCATTCTTTTTCAAAACAGGCCTTCAATGAGGCAGCCCTTCTCAGTTCGCCTGAAGGGTCTAGCTGAAGAAACTGCAGTATCACTTGAACACAGTTTAATGGCTCCTGTTGCATACCCGCCACCGTGGCAGTGGCAGACTATAGATTGCGATGTGTCTTTTTTAGAAGTTACAAAACATGCGCCTATTGCCCATATTCGAACATACTTCTTGGAACTTCAATACAAATACACACGTCCTGAGTTTTTCACAGATGCCTCTAAGTCTAACTCTTCTGTGTCCTACGCTGCTGTTGGCCCTTCCTTTTCGGATGCTGGCCCTCTACATCCAGGCACAAGTATCTTCACAGCGGAAGCTTACGCGATACTTGTGGCAGCTAAACACATCAAACAATCACAAATACAAAAAGCAGTAATTTATACAGACTCCCTCAGTGTGGTAACGGCTCTGCACAGTCTTAAAAAACAAAAAAACCCTGTCCTCGTTTCACTTTACTCCATTTTATGCACCCTCTACACACTCAACAGACATGTTGTTGTGTGCTGGGTGCCAGGGCACCGTGAGATTCAAGGCAACGTGATGGCGGATCAGCTTGCTGCATCCGCCCACGAAAGCACCGCCGTTACACCGACATCACTCCGGGTCCTTGATCTTAAGCCGTCTCTCAAACGAAAACTCAGGGACTACTGGCAGAGCAAGTGGGATACACACACACAAAACAAACTACACGTTATCAAGCCACACCTTGGCCATTGGCCACCAGTATCAAAATCGCGTCTAACAGAGGTAACACTAACAAGACTCAGGATAGGACACACATACACGACACACACACACCTTTTGTCTGGTGGCAATCCACCATTGTGTGACAGATGTGGGGAATACTTAACCGTCCTTCACGTGTTAATTCAGTGTGAACACTTAGAAACTCTTAGAAAACAACATTTTCCAATACTCTACCGACAACATATACCTTTACACCCTGCAATGTTTGTCGGTAGGGAACCACTTTTTAGTCATAATTCATTGTTAGCGTTTTTAAAAGAAATTCACAGCTTTCATGTCATATACCCGGGCATACCGTAACGGGACCTCTCCAGAGAGGTTTTTGCTGCGGTGGCTACACAAAAAAGCACATGCCTCACGGCCCTTGGACGCAAGGGTTTGAACGAGTGAGGCACTTGTGCTATTGCCATACATATCCACCATCGTCTTTTATTATCACCAACTTTTGTCATCTGTTCACATCACACACACCTTTCACGGCATGGTCATGATTTTATTACCTGTATGTTTTTACCCGCCTTACTGCGAGGAATTTTATGGCCCTTATACAGCCGCTTATCACAATCATTGTCCATATTTTTTAGTAAGATGAACTGGCGCTCTTTGGCCGTGAATCGGCCCTTGCGCCATAAAACATCAAACATCATCATCAAGGACTTCAGCTGCGAGGGTGTTGGGCCTTGCAGACCTATTTATCATCACAGACTTCAGCCAACGAAAGGAAGGTTTTAGCAAAGTGACATTCCTTTTAAATGCACCGTGTTTTAAATGGTTCGTAGATATTTGTTTTAATTTTTAATCATGTTTTAATCATTTGTTTAATTTTTAAACTAACAACTGAAATGAAACAACACTTGTACTGGCGCTCTTTGGCCTTAGATGCCGTTGCGCCAATAAAACTTAACAAATAATAATAAGTGTGGATGTCCGGCGACAACCCCAAGACACAGACGGGCCGCTTACAGAGGCCTCTGCTTGCGACTGTTTGTGCATGGGTGCTTTCCGCCTGGCGTTCTTTGACGAATTCCATGGTGGAAAATGCTTTCAAGAAAGGTTGCATCAGCAATTCGCTGGATAGCACTGAGGACGACACATTGTGGGAGGCGGCCAGCGACAAACTCTCGTCTTCAGAAGACAGCGGTGCTTCGTCGGACAAACAGGAGCAGTTGTGATGGTGGTTGAGGGGAGCTCGGACGATCGGGGTGTGGTGCGCTCAATTTGCAAATAAATGTGGTTCGGCAGTTTTGGGTCGTTTTCCTTTTTTTTCCTTTTCGGTAACCTGAACTTTGGAGGTCGACCTAAAATCCCACTCGACCTATAGTCCAGTTTATACGATCAGTAAAAGCTGGGACTTTCACCTTTGTGACAGCTAGGGGTCAAGAGTGCCTGAGTGAAATTTTGGGGTAGAAAAAAAAATTGAAACAAAACTGCCACCAACGTGGCACATGGGATACAATGGGTCTTCGCAGGGGCGCCTGCGCAAGTAGGCGTTTGGTGTGTAGCGACACCACGGACCCGAGCTAACGGGGGAGTTTCTACTCCCTCCCACGCCTAGCCCTGCGTGGCTTTGCCGTGTCCGGGGAAAAGATGATCCTGGGGGTTGAGCCGACGCTGGGTGATTGGACCTTTAAGGCCCCCCGGCAGAGGCAACACACCCCTTTGGCCCCGGCTTCACGTAGACGGCACCCCTGGGCTGACCCACCCAGGGGAAATCGGCAGTCGCCTTTCCTCTCTCTCTCTACCTACATCTTCGTCTTTATCTCTTACTATTTATCTGTCCTGTCTTCTACTTTCTTCCGTTTACTTCCAAACTTCTGGCGGCTAGGGTTAACCCTGTGCAAATAGCCTACCTAGGTCTAGGAGCATTGGGTATAGTAGCGTTGTACGGCTGGCGTCTGCAGTTTTCAGCACCTGTAAACTTGTTAGCGTCCCCTCGTTGGGCTCCGTGGTGGGTGGCCGCCAACGCTGCTGAACAAAAATAAGAAAGGCATGCATGGCGCATCCCCCCTAATGTCTGATCGTACCGGCTCTTAAAAGCGGGTACGCACCGATGCTATAATTTTTTCAACCAGCCAAAAGAAACATATCCTCACTTTCAATGTTATCCATTGTGAAAAAAAGTGAAAAGCAAGCTAGGACCGTCTATCCTTTCCTAGTTTTCTAGATGTCTCACCGAAACTCTTGGCACGGGTATACAAGGTAACCAAATGGCTAGTGGAGACCTTCTCCTCGAAATCCGCGACAAAGAACAATTTGAAAAGCTAGACCGTCTTTCAGATTTCGGTGGCATACCAATAACCATAACACCACATAGGTCAATGAACACAACTCGCGGAGTGGTATCTGACATGGACTTAATTGACTTGACTGAGACTGAACTTTTGGAGGGGTGGAAGAGCCAAAATGTCACTAATGTACAGAGAATCATCATCAGAAGAGACAATAAGGAAACACCAACAAAACACTTGATACTCACGTTTGCATCCAGTAAACTACCGGATTCCATTCAAACAGGGTACACGAAAACATCTATCAGGCCGTATATACCAAATCCTCGTCGTTGCTTCCAATGCCAGAAGTATGGCCATGGCTCTAAGACCTGTCGTGGTCGCCAGACTTGTGCACAATGTGGAGTCCTAGGCCACGTGTCCGAGAACTGCAAAGAACCGGCACACTGTGTGAACTGCGAAGGAAACCATGCCGCATATTCACGCTCCTGCACATACTGGAAAAAAGAAAAAGAAAATAATTACATTGAAGGTGAAGGAGAACATTACGTTTAAGGAAGCACGGCGAAGAGTCGCTCCATTCTATGGACCTACATACGCTGATGCGGCGCGTCAGGGGGCACCGCCGCACCAGCCCTCGCCACCCCTTCGGCCCGCGCAGAGCGAGCCTGTCGGCTGTGGCACCTGCCCCCAAGGCGGCTGTAGCCCAGGCTACACCGCCTACTCTCAAACAGAGACCGGAGACTCCAGAGTCTTCGGGTCTCAAGGCCTCCCCTCACCAGGCGAGGCCCAAAATCCAAACTAACAGCCCGCACTGTGCGGGCATCCAGTGCCTCCGAGGAGGCAATGGATACGTCGGCACCCTTGGTGCCGAAAGAGCGGCGTGGCTCCTTGGAGCGCGCCAAGAAAACAAAAAAGCAAATAACAGGGCCTGGTGATGGCCCTGTTAAGTGAACTCAAACTCCCCGTCTAAACAGCCACTCGCTTTTCGTACACACAGCATTATTTTACATTCACCATGAACACTCAAATTATACAATGGAACGTCAGGGGCCTTCTCAGAAACCTTGACGACATCCAAGAACTCCTACACGAACACTCACCAAAAGTGCTGTGTGTACAAGAAACACACCTTAATTCAAAACACACAAATTTTCTTCGCAAATACGTTATTTTTCGAAAGGACCGTGATGATGCCGTGACATCATCCGGAGGTGTTGCCATCATAGTGAATCAAGAAATTGCATGCACACACTTACAACTCCAAACATCCCTTGAGGCAGTGGCTGTTCGAGCGGTTCTTTTTGATAAACTGATCACAATCTGCACGATTTACATTCCTCCTAGTTATCAGCTACAAAAACGTGATTTACACTCTTTAATTGATGAACTTCCGGAACCTTATGTTCTCCTTGGAGACTTTAATGCGCATAGCAGGCTATGGGGAGACTCTCGGTATGACGCGCGAGGTCGACTGATCGAACAGTTCCTTCTCTCGTCGAGCGCGTGTCTCCTAAACCGAAAAGAACCAACCTATTATAATCTCGCCAATAACACCTACTCCTCCATAGACCTGAGCATAGTATCTCCATCTCTTGTGCCTCTACTCCAGTGGAAAGTCGTCAGTAATCCGTACGGAAGTGACCACTTCCCCGTAGTTTTGAGCACGACAGTAACTGAGTGTCCATCACGTGTTCCCAAGTGGCTCATAAACAGAGCCGACTGGGAACAGTTTTATACTATTGCTAGTCTAGGTTGGAATGACATCCGTACTTTGAACATTGATGTTGCGGTGAGCTACTTCACAGCGTTTTTGATCGATGCTGCAACAAAATGCATCCCACAAACAAATGGACACCCTGGAAAACGACGTGTGCCATGGTGGAACTCTGAATGCCGAAACGCGCGCAAACAGCAAAACAGAGCTTGGAGGCTGCTTCGGAACTCGCCGACAGCCGAAAATCTTGAAACCTTCAAGAAAATAAAGTCTCAAGGCAGGAGAACGCGTCGGCAGGCCAGAAGAGAAAGCTGGCAGAAGTTTTTATCAGGGGTTAATTCATACACACAGGAGGCTAAAGTCTGGGACATGGTCCATAGGATAGCAGGAAAACAAGTACACACACTTCCACTCGTAAACACTCAGGGTGATACCTTGGAAGATCAGGCAAACTTCCTCGGTGCACACTTCGAACAGGTATCCAGCTCGTCCCACTATACTGACACTTTCCAAAAATACAGAACAAGAATAGAAAAGCAGAAACTTGAACACAAATCCACTAGATACGAGGGATATAACCAAGCTTTCAGTCTTGCTGAGCTCCGAACATCTCTGAACTCCTGCAGTACTTCTGCCCCAGGTTCTGACCGTGTGATGTATGAAATGTTAAAGAACCTACCAAACGAAACCCGAAAAACCTTACTTTGTTTGTACAATGCTATTTGGTCTTCTGGCACTATTCCTACCTCCTGGAAAGAGGCTATTGTTATTCCCATTTTGAAAGAGGGCAGGGACCCTTCTTTAGCTTCGAGTTATAGGCCTATTGCACTTACAAGCTGCTTGTGCAAAGTCTTCGAAAAAATGATAAACTGCCGACTTGTACACTTTCTTGAAACAAACAATTTGCTCGACCCATTTCAGTGCGGGTTTCGAGAGAGTAGATCCACGACAGACCACCTTGTTCGTATCGAGGCACAGATCAGAGACGCCTTCGTCCATAAACAATATTTTCTCTCCGTGTTCCTCGATATCGAAAAGGCTTATGACTACAACATGGCGTTTTGGAATTCTAAGAGACATATCCAACCTTGGCGTGCGCGGAAGAATGTTTCACATAATCAAAAGTTACCTGTCAAACCGGACATTCCGTGTCCGAGTGGGCACGGTTCATTCTCAAACATTTGTCCAGGAAACAGGCGTTCCACAAGGTGGTGTACTTAGCTGCACACTTTTTCTCATAAAAATGAACTCCTTGCGCTTGACCATCCCTCGCAATATGTTTTATTGTACATATGTGGATGACGTCCAGCTTGGCTTTAGGTCTTGCAATCTGGCAATGTGTGAGCGGCAGGTTCAGTTAGGTTTAAACAAGCTCTCAAAATGGGCAGAGGAAACGGATTCCGACTGAACCCACAAAAAAGCACGTGTGTCCTGTTCTCCAGAAAGAGAGGCATGCACCCAGAACCCGACATTGAACTGAACGGTCAGGGTCTGCCTGTTAATACGGAGCATAAATTCTTAGGATTAATCTTGGACAACAAGTTGACCTTCGTACCGCACATCAAGTATCTAAAAACAAAATGTTTAAAAGCCATGAATGTTTTAAAAGTGTTGTCACGTACTAGGTGGGGTAGTGACAGGCAATGTCTCATGAACCTATATAGAAGCCTCATTCGCACCCGCTTAAATTATGGGGCCGTTGTTTATCAGTCTGCGACTCAAAGTGCTTTGAAGATGCTGGACCCCGTGCACCATTTGGGCATCCGCCTTTCTACGGGTGCTTTTCGCACCAGCCCCGTAGAAAGCCTTTATGTTGAGTCAAATGAGTGGTCGCTTCATCTGCAGAGAACTTACATGTCCTTTGTTTATTACCTTAAGGTGAAAGCAGACAAGAAGCACCCCTCATACTCTACTATTAATAATTTGTCGAGCTCAATTTTGTTTCAAAACAGGCCTTCGATGAGGCAGCCCTTCTCTATTCGCCTGAAGAGTCTAGCTGAGGAAACTGGAATCTCACTAGAACACAGTTTAATGGCTCCTGTAGCATATCCGCCACCGTGGCAATGGCAGACTATAGACTGCGATGTGTCTTTTCTAGAAGTTACAAAACATGTGCCCATTGCCCATATCCGAACATTATTCCTGGAACTTCAACACAAATACACACGTCCTGAGTTTTTTACAGATGCCTCTAAGTCTAACTCCTCTTTGTCCTACGCTGCTGTTGGCCCTTCCTTTTCGGATGCTGGCCCTCTACATCCAGGCACAAGTATCTTCACAGCGGAAGCTTACGCGATACTTGTGGCAGCTAAACACATTAAACAATTACAAATACAAAAAGCAGTAATTTATACAGACTCCCTCACTGTGGTAACGGCTCTGCACAGTCTTAAAAAACAAAAAAAACCCTGTCCTTGTCTCACTTTACTCCTTATTTTGCACACTTTACACACTCAACCAACATGTTGTGGTGTGCTGGGTGCCAGGGCACCGTGAGATCCAAGGCAACGTGAGGGCGGATCAGCTCGCTGCATCCGTCCACAAAAACACTGCCCCTACACCCATATCAATCCCGGTCCTTGATCTGAAGCCGTCTCTCAAACGAAACCTCAGGGACTACTGGCAGAGCAAGTGGGATACACACACACAAAACAAACTACACGTTATCAAGCCACACCTTGGCCATTGGCCACCACTATCAAAATCACGTCTAACAGAGGTAACGCTAACAAGACTCAGGATAGGACACATATACACGACACACACACATCTTTGGTCCGGTGGTGATCCACCATTGTGTGATAAATATGGTGAGGCATTAACAGTTCTTCACGTTTTAATTCAATGTAAACATCTAGACACTTTAAGAAGACAACACTTCCCACTATCCTGCCTACAACATATACCTTTACACCCTGCAATGTTCGTCGGTAGGGAACCGCTTTTTAGTCACAAATCATTATTAGCGTTTTTAAAGGAAATTCATAATTTTCATATCATATACCCGGGCATACCGTAGCACGACCTTTCTAGAGAGGTTTTTGCTGCGGTGGCTACACAGGAAAGCACTTGCCTCACGGCCCTTGCACGCAAGGGTACTAACGTATGAGGTACTTGTGCTAATGCCATACATGTCCACCATCGTTTTTCATTATCACCAACTTTTGTCACCTATTCACACCATGCACACCTTTCACAGCATAGTCATGATTTTATTACTTGTATGTTTTTACCCGCTTTACTGCGAGGAATTTTATGGCCCTTATACAGCCGCTAATCACAACCATCGTCCACATTCCTGTCTCATGAACTGGCGCTCTTTGGCCATCAAATGGCCCTTGCGCCAAAAAACACCATATATCATCATTACTTGGGGTAGTGATAGGCAATGCCTCATAAATCTGTATCGAAGCCTCATTCGCACCCGCTTAGATTATGGGGCCGTTGTTTATCAGTCTGCTACTCAAAGTGCCTTGAAGATGCTGGATCCCGTGCACCATTTGGGCATCCGCCTTTCTACGGGTGCTTTTCGCACCAGCCCCGTAGAAAGCCTTTACGTTGAGTCAAATGAGTGGTCGCTTCATCTGCAAAGAACCTACATGTCCTTTGTTTACTTCCTTAAGGTGAAAGCAGACAAGGAGCACCCCTCATACTCTACAATTAATGATTTGTCGAGCTCCATTTTGTTTCAAAACAGGCCTTCAATGAGGCAGCCCTTCTCGGTTCGCCTGAAGGGTCTAGCTGAAGACACTGGAGTGTCACTCGAACACAGTTTAATGGCCCCTGTTGCATACCTTCTACCGTGGCAATGGCAAACTATAGATTGCGATGTGTCTTTCTTAGAAGTTACTAAACATGCGCCTATTGCCCATATCCGAACATATTTCCTGGAACTTCAACACAAATACACACGTCCTGAGTTCTTCACAGATGCCTCCAAGACTAACTCCTCTGTGTCCTACGCTGCTGTCGGTCCATCCTTTTCGGATGCTGGCCCTCTACATTCAGACACAAGTATCTTCACAGCGGAAGCCTATGCGATACTTGCGGCGGCTAAACACATCAAGCAATTACAAATACAAAAAGCAGTAATTTATACAGACTCCCTTAGTGTAGTAACGGCTCTGCACACTCTTAAAAAACACAAAAACCCAGTCCTTGTCTCACTTTACTCCACTTTATGCACACTCTACTCACTCAAACAACATGTTGTAGTGTGCTGGGTGCCAGGGCACCGTGAGATTCAAGGCAACGTGAGGGCGGATCAGCTCGCTGCATCCGTCCACAAAAGCACTGCCCCTACACCGATATCGATCCCGCCCCTTGATCTCAAGCCGTCTCTCAAACGAAACCTCAGAGTATACTGGCAGAGCAAGTGGGATACACATACCCAAAACAAACTACACGCTATTAAGCCACACCTTGGTCATTGGCTGCCCGTATCGAAATCGCGTCATACAGAGGTAATACTAACGAGACTCAGGATAGGACACACATACATGACACACACACACCTTTTGTCTGGTGGCGATCCACCATTGTGTGACAGATGTGGGGAACCATTGACAGTCCTTCACATTTTAATTGAGTGCAAACAATTGGACACTGTAAGAGAACAACACTTTCCATTACCCTACCGACAACATATACCTTTACACCCTGCAATGTTCGTCGGTAGGGAACCGCTTTTTAGTCACAAATCATTGTTAGCGTTTTTTAAAGAAATTCATAGTTTCCATATCATATACCCAGGCATCCCGTAGCATGACCTCTCCAGAGAGGTTTTTGCTGCGGTGGTTACACAAGAAAGCACTTGCCTCACGGCCCTTGGACGCAAGGGTATAAACGAGTGAGGCACTTGTGCTAATGCCAATCATATCCACCATCGTCTTTTATTATCACCAACTTTTGTCATCTATTCACACCACACACACATTTCACGGCATGGTCATGATTTTATCACTTGTATGTTTTTACCCGCCTTACCGCGAGGAATTTTATGGCCCTTATACAGCCGCTTATCACAATAATTGTCCATTTTTTTAGCAAGATGAACTGGCGCTCTTTGGCCGTGAAACGGCCCTTGCGCAATAAAACATCAAACATCATCATCATCGCCTGAAAAGTCTAGCCGAGGAAACTGGAGTCTCACTAGAACACAGTTTAATGGCTCCTGGAGCATATCCGCCACCGTGGCAATGGCAGACTATAGACTGCGATGTGTCCTTTCTAGAAGTTACAAAACATGCGCCTATTGGCCATATCCGAACATACTTCCTGGAACTTCAACACAAATACACACGTCCTGAGTTCTTTACAGATGCTTCCAAGTCCAACCCCTCTGTGTCCTATGCTGCTGTCGGCCAGCATCCTTTTCGGATGCTGGCCCTCTACATCCAAGCACAAGTATCTTCACAGCAGAAGCTTACGCGATACTTGTGGCAGCTAAACACATCCAACAACTACAAATACAAAAAGCATTAATTTATACAGACTCCCTCAGTGTGGTAATGGCTCTGCACAGTCCTAAAAAACAAAAAGCCCGGTCCTTGTCTCACTTTACTCCATTTTGTGCACACTCTACACACTAAAACAACATGTTGTAGTGTGCTGGGTGCCAGGGCACCGTGAGATCCAAGGCAATGTGAGGGCGGATCAGCTTGCTGCATCCGTCCACAAAAGCACTGGCCCTACACCCATAGTAATCCCGGCCCTTGATCTTAAGCCGTCTCTCAAACGAAACATCAGGGACTACTGGCAGAGCCAGTGGAATACACACACACAAAACAAACTACACATTATTAAGCCACACCTTGGTCATTGGCTGCCAGTATCAAAATCGCGTCATACAGAGGTTATACTAACGAGACTCAGGGTAGGACACATATACACGACACACACATATCTTTTGTCTGGTGGCGATCCACCATTGTGTGACAGAGGTGGTGAACCATTAACCGTCCTTCACGTGTTAATCCAGTGTAAACACTTAGAAACCATAAGAAAACAGCTTTTTCATTACCCTACCGACAACATATACCTTTACACTCTGCAATGTTTGTTGGTAGGGAACCGCTTTTTAGTCATAAATCATTGTTAGCGTTTTTAAAAGAAATTCGTAATTTTCATATCATATACCCGGGCATCCCGTAGCATGACCTCTCCAGGGAGGTTTCTTGCTGCGGTGGCTACACAGTAAAGCACTTGCCTCACGGCCCTTGCACGCAAAGGTATTAACCAGTGAGGCACTTGTGCTAATGCCATACATATACACCGTCGTTTTTTATTATCACCAACTCTTGTTATCTATTCACACCACACACACCTTTCACGGCATGGTCATGATTTTATTACTTGTATGTTTTTACCCGCCTCACTGCGAGGAATTTTATGGCCCTTATACAGCCGCTAATCACAATCATTGTCCACATTCCTTGTCGCATGAACTGGAGCTCTTTGGCCATCAAATGGCCCTTGCGCCAAAAAAACACCATATATCATCATGCAGCCTTATGCTATTAAGTGTTTCAGCGTCCCCTGGTTGGACTCCATGGTGGGTGGTCGCCATTGCTGCCGAAAAAAAAGTACACTACTATGGGAACACCTGCATTTCCCCGTCTACTAGATCGTCCTCCACCTAAGAGGGGACGCACCGATGACATCTCAATTTTCAGCCAATCCAGACAATGTTTTCCCAAATTCCATGTTGTGCACAGCGAAAACCCAACAAAACAAGCCAGAGCCATATCTCCATTTCTTGTTGCTAAATCTCTGACTGAGGTCTTTGGCCCTGCCCGCACGGGCGCCTGCGCAAGTAGGCGTTTGGTGTGTAGCGACACTACGGACCCGAGCTAACGGGGGAGTTTTGACTCCCTCCCACGCCTAGCCGTGCGTGGCTTTGCCGTGTCCGGGGAAAAGGGGATCCTGGGGGTTGAGCCGACGCTGGGTGATTGGACCTTTAAGGCCCCCCGGCAGAGGCAACACACCCCTTTG
This sequence comes from Rhipicephalus microplus, assembly GCF_013339725.1. NCBI lineage: Eukaryota > Metazoa > Arthropoda > Arachnida > Ixodida > Ixodidae > Rhipicephalus > Rhipicephalus microplus. The sequence goes on from NW_023613858.1 coordinate 16,188, forward strand.
GCCCCGGCTTCACGTAGACGGCACCCCTTGGCTGACCCACCCAGGGGAAATCGGCAGTCGCCTTTTCCTATCACTCTCTTCCTACATCTTCGTCTTTATCTCTCTCTTTTTATCTGTCCTGTCATCTTCTCTTTTCTGTTTACTTCCGAATTTCCTGGCGGCGAGGGTTAACCCTGTGTAGTTACCCAACCTTGGGTAGTTATATTCGGTTATAGCGGCGATGCATGGCTGGCGTCTCCAAGTGTTTACTAGTCAACCTTGTAGCGTCCCCTTGTTGGGCTCGGTGGTGGGTGGCCACCATCGCCGCCGAACTTTATAGCATTTTTATGGCAAAAGCTTTTCCCCTCCTTCCTTATCGCTCCCTAAAAAGGTGGCGCACCGATGATACCTTCCTGCTTAAAACACCAAAGCCGACATTCCCAAAGTACCATGTAATCCACAGTCAAAACGAAAACAAGACAGTCCGAGCCATTTCACCTTTCCTCGTTTCCAAGACTCTCACAGAAGCAATAGGCCCAGGTTATAAACTGACAAAGATGGGAAGTGGCGATCTTCTTTTGGAGGTTCGTGACAAAGCTCAGTATGAAAAGCTGTCTAAGCTTGTAGCCTTTGGGGAAACCCCTGTTTCGGTGGGCCCACACAGGTCTATGAACACTGTCCGTGGCGTAATTTCTGATGATGATCTTACTGAGCTTTCTGAAAGTGAGCTGCTCGAAGGTTGGCAGGACCAGAACGTGGTCAAAGTCCAACGAATAACAATAAGGCGCAACAACAAACCGATTCCTACAAAACACGTAATAATTACCTTCGGAACAAGTGACCTACCAGAATCAATCGAAACCGGCTATTGTAAGCTTCGTGTAAGACCATACATTCCCAACCCTCGTCGATGTTTCAAGTGCCAACGTTTCGGTCATGGATCTCAGAGTTGCAGAGGGCGTGCCACTTGCGCAAAGTGCGCATCCATTCAACACATATCGGACAACTGCACCTCAGAAACAACTCATTGTTCGAACTGTGAAGGAGATCACGCTGCCTACTCACGATCATGCCCCGCATGGAAAAAAGAGAAACAAATAGTAGAACTCAAGGTTAAATTCAATCTCACATTCCAAGAAGCACGCCAACGTTTCGCAATACACAACCCATCTTATCCCTCCTTTGCAGATGTGACGCGCCGGGGCGCCGCGCCACATGCCCCGGCACCCGCGAATGTCGCACAGTGTGTGGCCGCGGTCGTGCCGGCTGCGCCCCCGGCCGGAGCAGCCTGTACTGCTCCGCCACCTGACAAACAGGGCCGGCAGACCCCGGTGTCTGCCGAACCTGGGACCACTGCAGGTGCAGTTAGGTCCAAAAGTTCAGTGAATGTGCCTGCCCAGCAGGCACCATCCACCACCTCACAAGAGGTGATGGATACAAGTCCCACTCCTCCGGCGCCTCAGACGCCGAAGGATAGGCGCAACTCCTTGGAGCGCGCCAAAAAAGAAAAACATCGAATCACAGGGCCCTCAAAAGGCCCTGTAAACTAACGCAACACCTCTGTACACACAGCACCACACTACATTAAAATGACACAACTTCTACAGTGGAACATCAGAGGACTGTTGAGAAACCTCGACGATATCCATGAACTTTTACACAAACATACACCTAAGGTGCTGTGCGTACAAGAGACACACCTGAAACCTAAACACACCAACTTCTTACGTCATTACGTTATCTTTCGGAAAGACCGGAATGATGCCATTTTGCCATCCGGTGGTGTTGCCATTATAGTCAATCAAGGGATTGCATGCACACACCTACCACTACAAACATCCCTTGAGGCGGTGGCTGTTCGAGCAGTTCTTTTGAATAAGCTCGTCACCATCTGCTCTCTCTACATACCTCCACAACACCGTCTTGAAAAGCATGAATTCGAGTCCCTCATAGAGGAACTTCCAGAACCTTATATCCTCCTTGGAGATTTCAATGCACATAGCAATCTATGGGGTGACTCTCGCTGCGATGCTCGAGGTCGCCTGATTGAACAGCTTCTTTTTTCTTGCGGTGCATGCCTTCTGAATCAGAAAGCGCCAACATACTACAACATTGCTAACAATACGTACTCAGCAATAGACCTCAGCATAATATCCCCATCACTCCTGCCTCTACTTAAATGGGAAGTTATTAATGATCTATATGGTAGTGACCATTTTCCTATCGTTATGAGCTCATCAATAACAAATTCATGCCCTGTACAAGTTCCAAAATGGCTCACCGACAAAGCTGATTGGGGAAAGTTTCAAAAAATGACTTTATTATCTTGGACTGACATGGCGGCATTGAGCATAGAGGATGCTGTATGCTACTTTACAGCTTTCTTGGTTGATGCAGCAGCAAAATGTATTCCCCAAACATGTGGACCGTCAAGCAAACGACGAGTCCCGGTGTGGAATAATGAGTGCCGTGATGCTCGAAAAAAACAAAATAAGGCATGGAGGTTGCTTAGAGATTCGCCCACAGCCGAGAATCTTGTAAACTTTAAGAACGTCAAGTCGCAAGCAAGGAGGACGCGCCGACAGGCGAGAAGAGAAAGTTGGCACAAATTCGTATCGGGCATTAACTCATACACAGATGAGTCGAGAGTCTGCAGCATGGTTGGCAAGGTGGCAGGACGAGAAGCACATTCGCTTCCTCTAGTGAACACACAAGGGGAGAGTTTGGAAGACCAGGCAAACACTCTCGGAGCGCACTTTGAACAGGTCTCCAGCTCAACACACTATAGTGAAGCGTTCCGACGATACAAAACCGCAATAGAAAAACAGAGATTAGAGCGCAAGCCCAGAACACATGAGGCATACAACGAACTTTTCTGTTTTGCTGAACTGCAGGCCTCACTTGCCTGCTGCAATAAATCTGCCCCAGGCCCGGACCGTGTGGCATATGAAATGTTGAAACACCTGCCCACTAAAACCCAGAAAGCTCTCCTCTCTCTCTATAATGCGATATGGTCTTCTGGCGAGCTACCCTCAGCCTGGAAGGAAGCTATTATTATCCCAATTCTAAAACAAGGCAAGGACCCGGCCTCAGTTTCCAGCTACAGGCCAATAGCATTAACCAGCTGTATTTGCAAAGTCTTTGAAAAAATGATTAACAGGCGCCTGTTGTACTTCCTTGAAATTAGTGGCCTACTTGACCCATACCAGTGTGGGTTTCGAGAGGCTCGGTCCACCACTGACCACCTTGTCCGTATCGAGGCACAAATTCGCGACGCTTTTTTTCATAAGCATTTTTTTCTTTCTGTGTTTCTCGATATGGAAAAGGCATATGACACTGCATGGCGCTTCGGCATATTGCGAGACCTGTCACATTTAGGTGTGCGGGGTAGAATGCTGACAGTTATCGAAAGCTACCTGTCCAACCGTACATTCCGTGTCCAAGTTGGCACTGTCTTATCTCGAGTATTTGTCCAAGAAACAGGAGTGCCACAAGGAGGTGTATTGAGCTGTACACTTTTCATAGTTAAAATGAATTCCTTGCACCTGTCTCTCCCACGAAATAATTTTTACTGCATATATGTCGATGATGTGCAGATTGGTTACAAATCTTGCAACATCTCAATGTGCCAAGTCAAGTTCAACTAGGGTTGAACAAGGTATCTCAATGGGCAAACGAGAATGGTTTTTTACTCAACGCGCAAAAGAGTACTTGTGTCTTGTTCAGCCGAAAGAGGGGCCTCCATCCTGACCCCGACATTGACCTGCATGGTCAACCTCTGTCAGTGAAGACCGAGCACAAGTTTCTCGGTCTCATATTAGACACTAGGCTAAGTTTCATCCCACACATCAAGTATTTAAGGGACAGGTGCTTAAAAACAATGAACATTTTGAAAGTGTTGTCACACACTACATGGGGTAGTGACAAAAAATGTTTAATTAACCTATATAAAAGCCTCGTACGCACACGCCTAGATTACGGTGCTATAATCTATCAGTCGGCAACACCATCGGCCTTGAAAATTCTTCACCCTGTCCACCATCTAGGTATTCGCCTCTCTACGGGTGCTTTCCGCACCAGCCCTGTGGAGAGCCTGTACGTGGATTCGAATGAATGGTCGCTCCACCTACAAAGATGTTCCCTGTCCTTTTTGTACTTTTTGAAGGTGAAGGCAGACAAGAAACATGCTTCCCATTTCACAATTAATGATTTGTCTTGTTCTGGCTTGTTCGAGAACCGACCTTCGTTTAGGCAGCCCTACGCGCTGCGTGTAAGGAGCCTGGCCGAAGGAACAGGTGTGCCTCTTCTTGAACCCAGTTTGATGGCTCCTGCAACATATCTGCCACCGTGGCAGTGGCAGCTTATAGACTGTGATATCTCTTTTGTTGATGTCACAAAGCACGCACCACTTGCACACATACATACATACTTCCTAGAACTACAACATAAATACACATGCCCTGAGTTCTTTACCGATGCGTCAAAGTCAAACACTTCTGTGTCATATGCAGCGGTAGGCCAATCCTTTTCCGAGGCTGGCGTTCTTCATCCTAATACAAGCATTTTCACAGGAGAAGCTTACGCAATACTGGCGGTCGTAAAACACATTAACAGATAAAATTACAAAAGGCGGTAATATACACAGATTCCCTAAGCGTGGTCAAAGCCCTGAAAACTCCTAAAAAACACAAGAACCCCGTGCTGGTGTCACTCTACTCACTTCTGTGCACACTCTACACATCAAAACAGCATGTCGTTGTCTGCTGGGTTCCAGGGCACTGTGAAATACAAAAAAGCGTTTTGGCCGACAATCTGGCTGCTTGCGCCAATGTCACTACTGCCAATGCATCAACACCAGTCCCTGCACTTGACTTAAAACCTTTTATAAAACAAAAGCTCAGGGAGTATTGGCAGAGGATGTGGGATAAACACACAGATAATAAACTCCATGCTATTAAACCGCAACTAGGTTATTGGCCGCCACTATCAAAATCACGGCACACAGAAGTAATACTAACAAGGCTTAGAACAGGACACACACATTCCACACACTCATTTCTTCTGTCTTCCGGTGATCCACCATATTGTGAGAGATGTGGAGACCCCCTTACGGTTCTCCACATTCTCGTCCAGTGCAATGAGCTAGATGCTCTATGAAAAAAGCACTTTTTACTGCCCTACCGACAGCAGCTCCCTCTACACCCTGGGATGCTCATCGGTAGTGATCCGCTTTTTAAACCGCAAACACGTTTTACGTTTTTAAAAGATGTGCAAAGCTTTCACCCGATATGTCGAGGTCACCCGTAGCACGACCTCTATAGTGTGGTCGTGGCTGCGGTGACTACATCATCATCATGGTTTTAATATCATGACATTTTGCCATCAGCTATCACCACACATATGTCACGCCACTGTCATAATTTTATTACTTTCATGTTTTACCCCCGTTAGAGCGAGGAATTTTAAGGCCCCTTTACAGCCACGCACCATATCATTGTTCATATCTGTAGTCAATTGAAATGGCGCTCTTTGGCCATCAATTGGCCCTTGCGCCACTAAAATCTACTCATCATCATCAATGTCTCATGAACCTATATAGAAGCCTCATTCGCACCCGCTTAGATTATGGGGCCGTTGCTTATCAGTCTGCGACTCAAAGTGCTTTGAAGAGGCTGGACCCCGTGCACCATTTGGGCATCCGCCTTTCTACGGGTGCTTTTCGCACCAGCTCCAAAGAAAGCCTTTATGATGAGTCAAATGAGTGGTCGCTTCATCTGCAGAGAACTTACATGTCCTTTGTTTATTTCCCTAAGGTAAAAGCAGACAAGAAGCACCCCTCATACTCTACTATTAATGATTTGTCGAGCTCAATTTTGTTTCAAAACAGGCCTTCGATGAGGCAGCCCTTCTCAATTCGCCTAAGGAGTCTAGCTGAGGAAACTGGAGTCTCACTAGAACACAGTTTAATGGCTCCTGTAGCATACCCGCCACCGTGGCAATGGCAGACTATAGACTGCGATGTGTCTTTTTTAGAAGTTACAAAACATGCGCCTATTGCCCATATCCGAACATACTTCCTGGAACTTCAACACAAATACACACGTCCTGAGTTCTTTACAGATGCCTCCAAGTCTAACTCCTCTGTGTCCTACGCTGCTGTCGGCCCATCCTTTTCGGATGCTGGCCCCCTACATCCAGGCACAAGTATCTTCACAGCGGAAGCCTATGCGATACTTGTGGCGGCTAAACGCATCAAGCAATTACAAATACAAAAAGCAGTAATTTATACAGACTTCCTCAGTGTAGTAACGGCTCTGCACACTCTTAAAAAACACAAAAACCCAGTCCTTGTCTCACTTTACTCCATTTTATGCACACTCTACACACTCAAACAACATGTTGTAGTGTGCTGGGTGCCAGGGCACCGTGAGATTCAAGGCAACGTGAGGGCGGATCAGCTCGCTGCATCCGTCCACAAAAGCACTGCCCCTACACCCATATCAATCCCGGCCCTTGATCTTAAGCCGTCTCCCAAAAGAAACCTCAGAGTATACTGGCAGAGCAAGTGGGATACACACACGCAAAAGAAACTACACGTTATTAAGCCACACCTTGGTCATTGGCTGCCCGTATCGAAATCGCGTCATACAGAGGTAATACTAACGAGACTCAGGATAGGACACACATACACGACACACACACACCTTTTGTCCGGTGGCGATCCACCATTGTGTGACAGATGTAGTGAAGTATTGACAGTCCTTCACATATTAATTGAGTGCAAACAATTGGACACTGTAAGAAAACAACACTTTCCATTACCCTACCGACAACATATACCTTTACACCCTGCAATGTTCGTCGATAGGGAACCGCTTGTTAGTCACAAATCATTGTTAGCGTTTTTTAAAGAAATTCATAGTTTTCATATCATATACCCGGGCATCCCGTAGCATGACCTCTCCAGAGAGGTTTTTGTTGCGGTGGTTACACAAGAAAGCACTTGCCTCACGGCCCTTGGACGCAAGGGTATGAACGAGTGAGGCACTTGTGCTAATGCCATACATATCCACCATCGTCTTTTATTATCACCAACTTTTGTCATCTATTCACGCCACACACACTTTTCACGACATGGTCATGATTTTATTACTTGTATGTTTTTACCCGCCTTACCGCGCGGAATTTAATGGCCCTTATACAGCCGCTTATCACAATCATTGTCCATGTTTTTAATAAGATGAACTGGCGCTCTTTGGCCGTGAAATGGCCCTTGCGTCATAAAACATCAAACATCATCATCATCAAAAATTAGGTGTTTGTTTACAATGTATTATACAGTCGAATATCATTAATTCAAACACGCCTAATTCGAACTTCCGGTTAATCTATGGCACCTCTGACACCTTAACACTGCGCGCAAAGAAGGGAAAAGAGAAAAGGAAAAAAAAAGGCTGCCGCAAAATGTTTGCTTTCCCTCAAAGTGCCAATCTTCGCGCCTGTGTCACGCTCCTTCCGTTTCTGTCCCTGCCACATAGAGACCCTTCTCCTTTAAACGCCGCGCGCGAAGAAAGCAAGAATGCTGCCCCGGAGTGTTTGTTCTCTCTCAAATGCCGATCTGCACTTCCTCCCTCTAGGAGACGCTCCTCCTTTCTCGTCATGTGCTGGCCATGCTCCGGCTGCGAAGCAGAGGGTAGCAGCGGAGAAACAGTCGTTGCTGTCGTCTTTATAGAGTGTTAGCGCTGGACTTAGCCGCGGGCTACTTCTCCTGCCAGGAGAACGCTGAAGCTGAAGTGAAATGCTTTGCAAGCTGCGTGCAAAATTGATTGATTCGCTGAAGGCAAACGTGACCAGATGCGCATCAACGATTACTTCAATTATTTTAAAATGTCCTGCGATTTGTGAATAAATTCGTCTTCTAAAGCTTCCCTCTCTTGTGTTAGCACAAGGCACATGCGCCCCTACTAGGTGAGCCCTCTGTTTGTTTAGCTTTCATTAATTCGAACTTCTTTTAATTCGAACAAATTTTCGGTCCCCTTCGAGTTAGAATTATCGAGATTCAACTTTAGTTAATTGCGAAAAACAAACGCAACAAAGCGTGTCTGGCCGCTAACACAGCTGCCACTATGGCAATTTGAGTTGCATGATGAGTCCGCCGCTCACTGCACATGCACATAATTTGGTAAGCAGCTTTTCGATTTTGAAGAATCGGCCCTCTTTTGGTGCACTGAAATATTTTCGGGAAGCTTTGCAGTAAAAGGTCTGTTTGCGTTTGCACAAGTCGCAAATGACATTTCGCACATTTCGCAAGTCGCACATGACAATACAGTCTGATTTCTGTTCACCTCAGCACATGTAATAGCCTTTTTTCTAAATGTGGCACGAAGGTGCACACTTCTGAGCCTTTAGAGTTCGCACTTCCATGCCGTCGAAGTGAACAAAGGACACTCATACAAACTGCAGCAAATGGTGCAATAATCGGGGTGTATAGTGGAAGTGCCTTAGACAGGCTGGCCAACATTTTCATAGGACCTATCTTTATTGCCAAAGATGCTGTGTATCCTTGGCGTGTTAGTTTTAAGGCGGTTAGTAATGATGTCATCTCCTGGTGGTGGCTCATGTTCCTATTGATAATTGCCGTCTGAAAAGAAAAAAACTATAAAGCAGGGGAGTGCAGTCCTCGCATCATTTCAAGTTAGATGGCAGTGATTCAAGATGCATTCAGAAGTGGGAGAAAAAAAGGAAGGGGAAAAAAACACACAAAGTAGGAGCGGTGTGCGGCAAAGCGATGTCCACTACAGACAAGAAAAAAGGAAAGAGCAGGAAAGTTGGAAGCCTGCAGACAGTTGCCACATCCTGCCAACACAAAAGGTTGCCGATAATAGCAGCATACCTATTTTGCGCATTTCTTCTCTTGTTTTTTTTTCATCCTCCCCCTTTTTTCTCCACCCTCCGAGAACGTTTTGAACCACTGCCGTCTAACTTGAAATGAAGCGAGGACTGCACTCTTTTCCTTTATAGTTTTTTTTATTTTCAGACGGCGATTATCAACAGGGACATGCATTACCACCAGATGACGTTACTACAAACCCCCTTAAAATTAACATGCCAAGATCACAAAGATAGGTTTTCCTATCAAAATGTCGGCCAGCATGTCTGAGGCACTTTCACTGTTCACCCCGATTATCCCACTACGTGTTTCCATCTGTTGGCTCCTATCTTGACTTTGAAAACTGCAGCAAATAAAAAAAACAATGGCAGAGATGGCACCTAGACAGCCAGGTCGGATGCGCGTGGAGACGGCCAGTTTTGAAATGCTAATGGCAATGCAACAAGCAGGCTTTTTCCTGTTCTGCTCAATTTTAGCGCGAATGCAAGATTTAGACTCATTTTACCATAAAAAGAAGGTGCACATCAGATTTGAGTAAATATGATAAGTGCATAAATAAATGTATTCAGTTTCTGCTTTCCTTGGCTTATACACAGGTAAAATGTTTTTGCGTTAGGTGTCCCTAAAATGCACCTCTGACTTTATGCGCATTCGACCTGTGGGTTTTTACAGCACTATGTACCATTGTGACACTAAGTCATGTGTCCCTATGAAGGGACACATGACTGTGTCCCTCTTCATAAAAAATGGCTTGATGTCCCGACCACTTTTAAGTTTGTGCACACAGGGCCAGCAAGTGGCACATGGGAAACAAATTCTTGTCAATAGTTGCTGTGTCATTAAAATGCTTGTATACAGGGACATGACTAAATGCATTGTTAGTATTGCTGCTGTTCCTAAAGCAGGAAGACACTGGAGGGATAAAAAACTAGAGGTGAAAAACTCTAGAACATGTTGTTGGGCTAGCTGGTTCATTCTGAAGAAAGGAGGTGGAGGACGCAACCCACACAGACGAAAAAAAAAAGGCTACAGGAACAGCGACATCCTGTCCAGCCATCCTAACCCCCTTCCTTTTTTTATATACATGGGTTGCGCCCTTCACCTTTCTTCAGAAGGTCGATGCAGAATGCCATGTGGTGACCATTTTCACCTTAGCCAGAGCACCAGTTATGGGAACTCGCTGCTAACTTGCTTGCGAAATTCTACAACAGCTATGCAGTCTCAAACCATTTATTCGGCCATACACCGGTTGAAATACATGCAGACTTGGTGGTGCATAGGCATGCATCTACAGACTAGTATTGATTAGTTTTTTCAGCTACAAGGCCAATAAAGGTGCTGTTTTTGTAGGAACCCCCTCCCCCCTGTTTTTTTTACACTCACTTATTCAAACTTCACACCAATTCACACCCAGTCCATATAGATGGTCGGCAACTGTACTACCGGTGCACCTGCACAGTACTCGGCATTTGTACACACAAGATTTCTGTGCAAAGTAAACAGGAGCAAAAAAAAGATGACAGTAAGTCCACCTTCATAAGTGATCATGTTATGAGTGGTGCGTGGCGTATACTAGGCAACTATGAATGCTTTGCAGGGAACCTTACCTGGGTAGTCTCAGCTTCGGAACAGTGCTGAGCTCCTTGTGGCATCACTGGTGTCAGAGCTGGCGGTGGTGGTGTCTGCTGCGCATCTGCTAACAGCACTGCTGGTGGTGGTGGCAGTGGTGTTGGTGCTACTGCTGCTGGTGCTAATGGAGGTGGCACTGGTGTTGCAGCACGTGGTGCCTTTATTTGAAGCAAATATTCCAGATGTTAGCACTTTCAATGATTCAACTAATACACAAATATCTCAACATCTAAGAACAAAGTAACACTACGTGTCAAAAATGCCTTCACTTTATTGCAAAAACTTTTGCTATACAAGATTTTGACATTTCAGTACTGCTAATCAAGTGTGAAATTATAAGAGCCACGTGTACTGAAATATTTGCGATATGTGTTTCATGGGGAGACAGAAAGTAAGACGTGTTATTGCGAAAATCGCATTAACCAAAGAGGCTAACCACAGAAGAAAAATATTCATACTGGGTCGGAACTGATATTTAATGAGCAGTACTAAACAAAAAGCACCAGCTCATGCCAGCAATATAGTGCAATTCCTTTTGCCCCTGGCCATCATTTTAGAATAAATGTAACAACAGTAATGGTTTACGATGCAGCACGTCATTTGTCCCACTTTACACCAGTAGTATTTCATCATAACTATCGACGAAAATGTAATAACTAGGTAAACTATTCAACAAGGATGGTGAATAAGACTAATTCTCAGATATTTATATTATTTTTCTATGGAAGTTAGAGAGTTGGGGAAGTTGGTACTTGCATGATGCATGAAAAGAAGATGGAACAAGATAAACAAGTAGACAGAACATAAGCACCAAACACATGTATGAAGTAAAATCTCGTGATAGCTACTATAAATAATTGCCATTTCTTTTGATCAAAGTGCTCGCAAATTTTTTTCCTTATGTGCGGTTTGGGTGTATATTATTCGCAGACTACTAGCGCCTGCACGAGGTGCACGTGCCCTGTTGTGGGTAAAAGAAGATGGCGCTTTGTAAAAAGAGGGACACACGCAATTCGCTGATGTGCCGTTTGAGTATAGCCTGTGTGGAATGTGAATTCTTCTGTGAGAGTAAATCCATTTTGTATAGCGAGGTCTCGTGCGAATTAAGGACACCGCAATGACAACAATATGTATTGCATATTTTCTGTTGTTAAGTTTAGTTGAATCAGCACTTGTTTTTCTTTTGTCAAAACTTAACAATGCCCTGACACGATGCCTGTTCAACGGGCCATATTCCTGCAAAACTTGTCATGTGCAACTAACACTGAATTTGGCAGTGCCTGCCGCAATGACATATTAGCACAATGGCAGGAAAATTATCGCTCAAAACCCTAGTCTCATGAAATCTTATAAAAATAAATACTCCTACTATGGACATAATTATCCACTAACATTGCTTTAGAATGAGTTCACTTCTAACGACCATTGATGCATACCGTATATTGAAGGCTGTCAATCACGTCAATTCCAGCAGCATGGCAGTCCTCCTCCCTTGGCCCTGATTGGACCTTTAAGGCCCCCCGGCATAGGCAACACACCCCTTTGGCACCGGCTTCACGTAGACGGCACCCCTGTGCTGACCCACCCAGGGGAAATCGGCAGTCGCCTCTTCCTTTCTCTTTCTCCCTACATCTTCGTCTTTATCTCTCACTTTTTATCTGTCCTGTCCTCTAGTCTCTTTCGTTTACTTCCAAACTTCCTGGGGGCGAGAGTTAACCCTGTGCAAATAGCCTACTTTGGCCTAGGCGCATTGGGTTATAGTAGCGTTGTACGGCTGGCGTCTGCAGGTTTCAGCATCCGCAAACCTGTAGCGTCCTCTCGTTGGGCTCCGTGGTGGGTGGCCGCCAACGCTGCTGAAGAAAATTAAGACAGGCGTGCATGGAGCATTCCCCCTACTGTCTGATTGTACCGGCTTAAAGCGGGTACGCACCGATGATATCAATTTTTTCAACCAGCCAAAAGAAACATTTCCCAACTTCCATGTCATTCAATGCGAGAAAACTGGAAAGCAAGCCAGGACCGTATCTCCATTCGTAGTTGCCAGGTGTCTTACTGAAACCCTCGGGGCTGGATACAAAGTAACCAAAACAGCTAGCGGAGACCTTCACCTCGAAATAAGAACAATTTGTAAAGCTAGACAGCCTCTCAACATTTGGTGACGTACTGATAACCGTAACACCACACAGATCTATGAACACCCCCGCAGGGGCGCCTGTGCAAGTAGGCGTTTGGTGTGTAGCGACACCACGGACCCGAGCTAATGGGGAAGTTTCTACTCCCTCCCACGCCTAGCCGTGCGTGGCTTTGCCGTGTCCGCGGAAAAGGGAATCCTGGGGGTTGAGCCGATGCTGGGTGATTGGACCTTTAAGGCCCCCCGGCAGAGGCAACACACCCCTTTTGCCCCGGCTTCACGTAGACGGCACCCCTGGGCTGACCCACCCAGGGTAAATCGGCAGTCGCCTTTTCCTATCTCTCTCTGCCTACATCTTCGTCTTTATCTCTCACTATCTATCTGTCCTGTCTTCTACTCTCTTCTGTTTACTTCCAATTTTCCTGGCGGCAAGGGTTAACCGTGTGTAGTTACCCAACCTTGGGTAGGTATATTCGGCTATAGCGGCGATGCATGGCTGGCGTCTCCAAGTGTTCACTATTCAACCTTGTAGCGTCCCCTTGTTGGGCTCGGTGGTGGGTGGCCACCATCGCCGCCGAATTCAAAATTCTTCTTATGGAAAACCCTTTTCCTGCACTACCTGATCGCCGCCTGAAAAGGTGGCGCACCGATGACAGCTTCTTTACTGCACAGCCTAAAGAGACCTTCCCCAAGTACCATGTAATTCACAGACAAAATGAAAAGAAAACAGTTCGATCTATTTCACCATTTATTGTCTCAAAAACGCTCACAGATGCAATTGGCCCTGGCTATAAAGTAACTAAGATGGGGAATGGTGATCTCCTTCTAGAAGTCCGCGACAAGACTCAGTACGACAAGCTCACAAAACTCGTTTCATTTGATAACATCCCAATATCAGTGGGCCCACATAGGTCGATGAACACAGTGCGTGGTGTCATATCTGATGATGACCTCCTCGAGCTGTCTGAAAGTGAATTGCTCGAAGGCTGGCAAGAACAAAATGTAGTGAAAGTACAAATAATAATAAGGCGAGATAATAAACAGATCCCGACAAAGCACATCATAGTTACCTTCGGTACAAGCAACCTTCCCGACTCTATTGAAACTGGTTACTGCAAGCTTCCCGTCAAACCTTATATACCGAATCCTCGCCGATGTTTTAAGTGTCAGCGCTTCGGACACGGATCCCAAACGTGCAGAGGGCGCGCTAGGTGCGCGAAGTGTGCATATTGTGAACATGTATCCGAAAAGTGCTCTTCAGAAGCCTGTTGCGCTAACTGTGAAGGAGATCACGCTGCCTACTCCCGATCATGCCCTGCATGGAAAAGAGAAACAAATATTAGAACTTAAGGTAAAGTTTAATCTGTCATTTCAAGAGGCACGTCAACGTTTTTTTGCACACAATAATTCTGAACACAATAATTCACACACACAATAATTCACACACGTTTTTTACACACAATAATTCTGAATAATCCTGCTTGTTTCTTTGGTTGATTGAATTCTAATGTTTTCTTTACTCTGTTACAAAGGTAATTGCTAACAGAGTAAAGAAAACATTAGAATTCAATCAACCAAAGGAACAAGCAGGATTTCGAACAGGCTACTCAACAATTGACCACATTCATACTATCAATCAGGTAATAGAGAAATGCTCAGAGTATAACCAACCCCTATACATAGCCTTCATAGATTACGAGAAAGCGTTTGATTCAGTAGAAATATCAGCCGTCATGCAAACACTGCGGAATCAGGGCGTAGATGAAGTATATATAAACATTCTGGAAGAAATCTACAGGGGATCAACTGCTACCATAGTGCTTCATAAAGAAAGCAACAGAATACCAATCAAGAAGGGTGTAAGGCAGGGGGACACAATTTCCCCAATGCTATTTACCGCGTGCTTACAGGAGGTTTTCAGAAGCCTAGAATGGGAACAGTTAGGGATAAGAGTCAATGGAGAATACCTTAGTAACCTGCGCTTCGCCGATGACATTGCATTGCTGAGTAACTCGGGGGACGAATTGCAACTCATGATTACGGAGCTAGACAAGGAGAGCAGAAAGGTGGGTCTTAAAATTAATCTGCAGAAAACGAAAGTAATGTACAACAACCTCGGCAAGGAGCAGCGCTTCGAGATAGGTAATAGTGCACTTGAAGTTGTAAAAGACTATGTCTACTTAGGGCAGGTAATAACCGCAGAGCCGAACCACGAGATTGAAGTAACTAGAAGAATAAGAATGGGGTGGAGCACATTTGGCAAGCACTCTCAAATTATGACAGGTAGTTTGCCACTATCCCTCAAGAGGAAGGTATATAACAGCTGTATCTTGCCGGTACTTAGCTACGGAGCAGAAACCTGGAGACTTACAAAGAGGGTTCAGCTTAAATTGAGGACGACGCAGCGAGCAATGGAAAGAAAAATGGTAGGTGTAACCTTAAGAGACAAGAAGAGAGCAGAGTGGATTAGGGAACAAACGGGGGTTAAGGATATCATAGCTGAAATCAAGAAGAAGAAATGGACATGGGCAGGGCATGTAGCGCGTAGACAGGATAACCGCTGGTCATTAAGGGTAACTGACTGGATTCCCAGAGAAGGGAAGCGGGTTAGGGGGAGACAGAAGGTTAGGTGGGCAGATGAGATTAAGAAGTTTGCGGGTATAAATTGGCAGCAGCAAGCACAGGACCGGGTTAACTGGCGGAACATGGGAGAGGCCTTTGTCCTGCAGTGGACGTAGTCAGGCTGATGATGATGAATTCTGAACCTTCCTTCGAACCGACGTGGCGCGTCGAGGCGCCGTGCCACATCTTTCGGCACACGCGATATTCCCACCAAGTGTGACTGCGGTTGTGCCAGAAGCGCCTCCGGCTGGAGCAGTCTGTACTGCTCCGCCTCCGATTCAAAAGGCCCAGCAGACTTCAGAGACTGCTGGACCACAGACCACTTCAAGTACAGTCAGGTCCGAAACTGCCATAAACAGGCACGATCCACCACCTCAGAAGAGGTGATGGACACAAGCCATACTCCTTCGGCGCCCCACACGCCGAAGGAAAGGCGCAGTTCTTTGGAGCGAAGCAAGAAAGAGAAAACCCGTATTACAGGGCTCCAACAGGCCCTGTAACTTAAGGCAACGTTTCTGTACACACAGCACTTAACTACATTAAAAATGGAGACACAAATTTTACAGTGGAATGTCAGAGGACTACTGAGAAACCAAGACGATATTCAAGAACTTTTACATAAACAGTCACCAAAAGTGCTGTGTGTACAAGAAACACACCTAAAACCCAACATCACTAATTTTCTACGCCAGTATATCATTTTTCGAAAGGACAGGAATGAAGCCGTCACGTCATCTGGTGGTGTGGCTGTTATAGTAAATCAAGGGATTGCATGTACTCATCTACCACTCGAAACATCTCTTGAAGCAGTGGCTATTCGTGTAGTCCTCCTGAACAAACTCGTGACCATCTGCACTGTCTACATACCTCCACACTACCATCTTGAAAAACGTGAATTCCAGTCCCTAATAGATAAACTTCCAGAACCTTATATCCTCCTTGGAGATTTCAATGCACATAGCAATCTATGGGGTGACTCTCGCTGCGATGCTCGAGGTCACCTGATCGAACAGTTCCTTTTTACTTCTGGCGCGTGCCTTTTGAATCGGAAAGAGCCCACATATTACTGCCTTGCCAGCAATACCTACTCGTCAATAGACCTTAGCACTGTCTCACCATCCCTCCTTCCTTTACTGACATGGAATGTCATCAATAATCCTTACGGAAGTGACCACTTTCACGTAACGCTAAGCACACCCATATCAAATGAATATCACCCACAGGTCCCCAGATGGATCACTGACAAAGCTGATTGGGAACAGTTCTTGCAGATTAGTCACTTAAGTCGGACTGACCTTTCTGGTTTAAACATAGATGCAGCTGTACAATACTTTTCTGACCGACGCTGCGATGAAATGCATCCCGCAAACTTCTGGACTGTCTGGCAAGCGACATGTCCCATGGTGGAATACTGAATGTCGCAATGCACGCAAACAACAAAACAAAGCGCAGAGATTGCTACGGGACTCACCGACGGCAGAGAATCTTGAAAGTTTTAAGAAAATCAAGTCCCAAGGCAGGAGAACGCGCCGGCAGGCTAGGAGAGAAAGCTGGCTTAAGTTTTTATCAGGCATCACTTCATATACACAAGAAACTAAAGTCTGGAACATGGTTCGCAAGGTAACAGGACGACACGCATCTTCACTACCTCTCGTAGACACACAAAGGGACACCTTGGAAGACCAGGTGAACTTCCTCGTTGCCCACTTCGAAGAGGTGTCCAGTTCGTCGCATTATACTGCAGCTTTTCAACGACACAGAAAAAAAATCGAAAAAGAGAAACTTCAGCGAAAATCCTCTAAACATGAGTCGTACAACAACCCTTTCAGTTTGGCCGAGTTACAAGCATCGCTACATGTTTGCAATAAATCAGCTCCAGGTTCGGACAGTATAGTATACGAAATATTAAAACAACTGCCTTCTGAAACACAAAAAACCCTGCTTTCCCTGTATAACTCTATCTGGTTTTCCGGTGAAATCCCTTCTGCGTGGAAAGAAGCCATTATTATTCCGATTTTAAAGCAAAGCAAGGATACATCTTCCGTTAGTAGTTACAAGCCAATCGCACTTACAAGTTGCATGTGTAAACTTTTTGAAAAAATGATAAATCGCAGACTTGTACATTACCTTGAAACGAACAATCTGCTCGACCCATTCCAATGTGGGTTTCGAGAGGGTAGATCCACCACTGACCACCTCGTGCGTATCGACGCACAGATCCGAGATGCCTTTGTCCACAAACAATACTTTCTTTCTGTGTTCCTCGACATCGAAAAAGCCTATGATACGACATGGAGATTCGGAATATTAAAAGACCTGTCCAATTTTGGTGTACGTGGAAGGATGTTTACTATTATCGAAAGCTACTTGTCTAATCGTACATTCCGTGTCCGTGTGGGCAGTGTTCTCTCCCAAACATTTGTCCAGGAAACAGGCGTGCCGCAAGGGGGTGTACTTAGTTGTACACTTTTTCTTATCAAAATGAATTCCTTGCACCTATCCATCCCCCGCAATATGTTCTATTGTACATATGTCGACGACGTTCAGCTTGGCTTCAAGTCATGCAACTTGGCAATGTGTGAGCAGCAGGTTCAGTTAGGTTTAAACAAGGTCTCCAAATGGGCAGAGGAAAACGGATTCCGACTGAACCCACAAAAAAGCACATGTGTCTTGTTCTCTCGAAAGAGAGGCATGCACTCAGAACCCGACATTGAACTGAACGGTCAACGTCTGTCTGTACATGCGGAGCATAAATTCTTAGGCCTAATCTTGGAGAACAAGTTGACCTTCGTACCTCGTATCAAGTATTTAAAAACAAAATGTTTAAAATCCATGAATGTTTTAAAAGTGTTCTCACGCACTACATGAGGAAGTGACAGGAAATGTTTAAATAACTTATATAAAAGCCTCGTACGCACACGCCTAGATTACGGTGCTATAGTCTACCAGTCGGCAACACCATCAGCCTTGAAAATTCTCGACCCTGTCCACCATCTAGGCATTCGCCTCTCTACGGGTGCTTTCCGCACCAGCCCTGTGGAGAGCCTGTACGTGGATTCGAATGAATGGTCGCTCCACCTACAAAGATGTTCCCTGTCCTTTTTGTACTTTTTGAAGGTGAAGGCAGACAAGAAACATCCTTCCCATTTCACAATTAATGATTTGTCTTGTTCTGGCTTGTTCGAGAACCGACCTTCGTTTAGGCAGCCCTACGCGCTGCGTGTAAGGAGCTTGGCCGAAGGAACAGGTGTGCCTCTTCTTGAACCCAGTTTGATGGCTCCTGCAACATATCTGCCACCGTGGCAGTGGCAGCTTATAGACTGTGATGTTTCTTTTGTTGATGTCACAAAGCACGCACCACTTGCACACATACATACATACTTTTTAGAACTAAAACATAAATACACATGCCCTGAGTTCTTTACTGATGCGTCAAAGTCAAACACTTCTGTGTCATATGCAGCAATAGGCCAATCCTTTTCTGAGGCCGGCGTTCTTCATCCTAATGCAAGCATTTTCACACGAGAAGCTTACGCAATACTGGCGGTCGTAAAACACATTAAACAGATAAAATTACAAAAGGCGGTAATATACACAGATTCCCTAAGCGTGGTCAAAGCCCTGAAAACTCCTAAAAAACACAAGAACCCCGTGCTGGTGTCACTCTACTCACTTCTGTGCACACTCTACGCATCAAAGCAGCATGTCGTTGTCTGCTGGGTTCCAGGGCACCGTGAAATACAAGGAAACGTTTTGGCCGACAATCTGGCTGCTTGCGCCAATGTCACTACTGCCAATGCACCAACACCAGTCCCTGCACTTGACTTAAAACCTTTTATAAAACGAAAGCTCAGGGAGTATTGGCAGAGCATGTGGGATAAACAAACAGATAATAAACTCCATGCTATTAAGCGGCCGCCACTATCAAAATCACGACGCACGGAAGTAATACTAACAAGGCTTAGGACTGGACACACACATTCTACACATTCATTTCTTCTGTCTACCGGTGATCCACCACATTGTGAGAGATGTGGAGAGCCCCTTACGGTTCTCCACATTCTCGTCCAGTGCAATGAGCTAGATGCTGTAAGAAAAAAGCACTTTTTACTGCCCTACCGACAGCAGCTCCCTCTACACCCTGGGATGCTCATCGGTAGGGATCCGCTTTTTAAACTACAAACACTTTTTACATTTTTAAAAGAAGTGCAAAGCTTTCACCCGATATTTCGAGGTCATCCGTAGCCTGACCTCCATGGAGTGGTCGTGGCTGCGGTGACTATATCTTCATCATGGTTTTATTATCATGAAATTTTCCATCAGTTATCACCACACATATGTCACGCCACTGTCATGATTTTATTACTTTCATGTTTTAGCCCGCGTTAGAGCGAGGAATTTTAAGGCCCCTTTACAGCCACGCACCATATCATTGTTCATATCTGTAGTCAATTGAAATGGCGCTCTTTGGCCATCAATTGGCCCTTGCGCAACTAAAAACTACTCATCATCATCATCATCATCATCATCTGCACTATTTACATTCTTCCTAGCGATCAGCTGCAAAAACGTGATTTACACTCTTTAATTGATGAACTTCCGGAGCCTTATGTTCTCCTTGGAGACTTTAATGCGCATAGCAGGCTATGGGATGACTCTCGGTATTACGCGCGAGCTCGACTGATTGAACAGTTCCTTCTCTCGTCGAGCACGTGTTTCCTAAATCGAAAAGAACCAACCTATTATAATCTCGCTAATAACACCTACTCCTCCATAGACCTAAGCATAGTATCTCCATCTCTTGTGTCTCTACTCCAGTGGAAAGTCGTCAGTAATCTGTACGGAATTGATCACTTCCCCGTAGTTTTGAGCACAACTACAGTAACTGAGTGTCCACCACGTGTTCCCAAGTGGCTCATAAACAGAGCCGACTGGGAACAGTTTTATACCATCGCTCATCTAGGTTGGAATGACATATGTACTTTGAACATTGATGTTGCTGTCAACTACTTCACAGCGTTTTTTATTGATGCTGCAACAAAATGCATCCCACAAACAAATGGACACCCTGGAAAATGGCGTGTGCCATGGTGGAACTCTGAATGCTGAAATGCGCGCAAACAGCAAAACAGAGCTTGGAGGTTGCTTCGGAACTCACCGACAGCCGAAAATTTTGACACCTTCAAGAAAATAAAGTCTCAAGGCAGGAGAACGCGTCGGCAGGCCAGAAGAGAAAGCTGGCAGAAGTTTTTATCAGGGGTTAATTCATACACACAGGCGGCTAAAGTCTGGAACATGGTCGGTGGGGTAGCAGGAAAACAAGTACACACACTTCCACTCGTGAACACTCAGGGTGATACCTTCGAAGATCAGGAAAACTTCCTCGGTGAACACTTCGAACAGGTGTTCAGCTCGTCCCAATATACTGACAGTTTCCAAAAATACAGAACAAGAATAGAAAGGCAGAAACTCGAACACAAATGCACTAGATACGAGGCATATAACCAAGCTTTCAGTCTAGCTGAGCTGCGAACGTCTCTAAGCAATACCTCTGCCCAAGGTAATGACCGTGTGGTGTAATAAATGTTAGAAAACCTACCAATCGAAACACGAAAAAACTTACTTTGTTTGTAGAATGCTATCTATTATTATTCCCATTTTGAAAGAGGGCAAGGACCCTTCTTTACCCTCGAGCCCCGCCGCGGTGGTCTAGTGGCTAAGGTACTCGGCTGCTGACCCGCAGGGCGCGGGTTCCAATCCTGGCCTCGGCGGCTGCATTTCCGATGGAGGCGGAAATGTTGTAGGCCCGTGTGCTCAGATTTGGGTGCACGTTAAAGAACCCCAGGTGGTCTAAATTTCCGGAGTCCTCCACTACGGCGTCTCTCATAATCATATAGTTGTTTTGGGACGTTAAACCCCACATATCAATCAATCAATCTTCTTTACCTTCGAGTTATAGGCCTATAGCACTTACAAGCTGCTTGTGCAAAGTATTCGAAAAAATGATAAACTGCCGACTTGTACATATCCTTGAAACAAACAATTTGCTCGACCCATTTCAGTGCGGGTTTCGAGAAAGTAGATCCACCACAGACCACCTTGTTCGTATCGAGGCACAGATCAGAGACGCCTTCGTCCATAATCAATATTTTCTCTCTGTGTTCCTCGATATCGAAAAGGCTTATGATACAACATGGCGCTTTGGAATTCTAAGAGACTTGTCCCACCTTGGCGTGCGCGGAACAATGTTTCACATAATTCAAAGTTACCTGTCAAACCGGACATTCCGTGTCCGAGTGGGCAGCGTTCTTTCCCAAACATTTGTCCAGGAAACAGGCGTGCCACAAGGGGGTGTACTTAACTGCACACTTTTTCTCATCAAAATGAATTCCTTGCGCTTGTCCATCCCTCGCAATATGTTTTATTGTACATATGTCGATGACGTCCAGCTTGGCGTTAGATGTTGCAATCTGGCAATGTGTGAGCGGCAAGTTCAGTTAGGTTTGAACAAGGTCTCCAAATGAGCAGAGGAGAACGGATTCTGACTAAACCCACAACAAAGCATGTGTGTCTTGTTCTCCCGAAAAAGAGGCATGCACTCAGAACCCGACATTGAACTGAACGCTCAACGTCTGTCTGTTAATGTGGAGCATAAATTCTTAGGATTAATCTTGGACAACAAGTTGACCTTCGTACCGCACATTAAGTATCTAAAAACAAAATGTTTAAAAGCCATGAATGTTTTAAAAGTGTTGTCACGGACTACGTGGGGTAGTGACAAGAAATGCCTCATGAACCTCTATAGAAGCCTCATTCGCACCCGCTTAGATTATGGGGCCATTATTTATCAGTCAGCAACTCAAAGTGCTTTGAAGATGCTGGATTCCGTGCACCATTCGGGCATCCGCCTTTCTACGGGTGCTTTTCGGACCAGCCCCGTAGAAAGCCTTTACGTTGAGTCAAATGAGTGGTCGCTTCATCTGCAAAGAACCTACATGTCCTTTGTATATTTCCTTAAAGTGAAAGCAGACAAGAGGCACCCCTCATACTCTACTAATAATGACTTGTCGAGCTCCATTCTTTTTCAAAACAGGCCTTCAATGAGGCAGCCCTTCTCAGTTCGCCTGAAGGGTTTAGCTGAGGACACTGGAGTGTCACTTGAACACAGTTTAATGGCTCCTGTAGCATACCCGCCACCGTGGCAGTGGCAGACTATAGATTGCGATGTGTCTTTTTTAGAAGTTACTAAACATGCGCCTATTGCGCATATTCGAACATACTTCTTGGAACTTCAACACAAATACACACGTCCTGAGTTTTTTACAGACGCCTCTAAGTCTAACTCCTCTGTGTCCTACGCTGCTGTTGGCCCTTCCTTTTCGGATGCTGGCCCTCTACATCCAGGCACAAGTATCTTCATAGCGGAAGCTTACGCGATACTTGTGGACGCTAAACACATCAAACAATCACAAATACAAAAAGCAGTAATTTATACAGACTCCCTTAGTGTGGTAACGGCTCTGCACAGTCTTAAAAAACAAAAAAAACCCTGTCCTCGTTTCAATTTACTCCATTTTATGCACCCTCTACACACTCAACAGACATGTTGTTGTGTGCTGGGTGCCAGGGCACCGTGAGATTCAAGGCAACGTGATGGCAGGTCAGCTTGCTGCATCCGCCCACGAAAGCACCGCCATTACACTGACATCAATCCCGGCCCTTGATCTTAAGCCGTCTCTCAAACGAAAACTCAGGGACTACTGGCAGAGCAAGTGGGATACACACCCACAAAACAAACTACACGTTTTCAAGCCACACCTTGGCCATTGGCCACCAGTATCAAAATCACGTCTAACAGAGGTAACACTAACAAGACTCAGGATAGGACACATATACACGACACACACACATCTTTTGTACGGTGTTGATCCACCATTGGGTGATAAATGTGGTGAGGCATTAACAGTTCTTCACGTTTTAATTCAATGTAAACATTTACACTCTAAGAAGACAACACTTTCCACTATCCTACCGACAACATATACCTTTACACCCTGCAATGTTCGTCGGTAGGGAACCGCTTTTTAGTCACAAATCAATATTAGCGTTTTTAAAGAAAATTCATGAGCAAACATTTTAGTCGGTGGTTTCTGAAAGCGCTCTACAACTCAGTTTCATATTTTAGATTACCACGCATAATTAAAAATT
>NW_023613859.1:0-40831 GCF_013339725.1 Rhipicephalus microplus
GCAACTAAGCATTTCATTGCGTCGAAGCCGCACTCAGACGCAGGTGACCGCTGTAGTGCATCTTCTATGTACTTACTAAAAACTCTACATGTGAGCTATAGCTATAAAAACATCACTCCATGGGTTCTTCCACCATCGCTGCGTTCAAAAAGGGAACCTAAAATGCCTATACTGGCGGCCCTTTCTCTCAAATTTTTTCAAGAGATACCATTTGCAGCGTCATTGAAGGTGACGCGGAGTACAATTTCTTTTTAAGCCATTGCGAAAACCTAGAAATGTGCTTTTGATAAATAGTGGAGGCAAATGTTGCATATATTTGATCATTCTATGTAATAAAAAACTATCATGTATTTCAAACAAAAAACCTTCTTAAGAGACATTTGTCCCGCGTCGTGGAGAACTAACCTAGGAACGCTCCACTGACCACTTTCGGTACAGTTACCGCAGCAACACTTGCAGTCAGACCACAGCGATGTTCTCTCTACCTCAAATAATTAAAAGGAGCATCTACGCTATTTTGTACGGTAATCCGTTACGGCGATAAATTGCTCGATACTTGCACCAGTAGAAGAATCGAGCCAGACCAATCCGTGCCTCTGTTGGAATCATATTGACGGTCGCCTTAGGAGTACTGACTCTTGGGGCAGAAACGTGGATTATAAAAAGGATATCTGAAATAAACTTTGAAGCTAGGTAGCGTGTGATGGTACAGAAAATAGCATAGCAGTGACATATAGGAAAGCCGGCAGAATTCATCACAAAATGAAGAAAGGTTCTGGTAACCAGTTGATATTGCCACGCGCGTACCTTATTAAACCCTTGTTCGATTCGGTTTTCGTCCGCGAAGCTTGCCAGCAATGCTTAGCGTGAACTGTGCCTCCCTGTTCGAGAAAGTTCGCGATTACTGTCGATTGTTCTCTTAATATTGCGTGCAAGACGCGAACACTCGAGGCTATTCCAAAGCTTTCGCAACGACAAGTGATAACACTGGAATATTCGACGGCACATGTATAAATGCCGACGCGCTTCACCACTTGTTAGTTGATCGACGGCTGAGGCTGTGTTCACCACTTTCACTAGCAATTTTACTGCTGTAGTTTGATGTTCAGTTTCCTGGCCACAAATTCACCCAAACAAAAAGCTCCCTCTTGTAGTATGTCATCTACTTCGACGTCTTGAGCACGTGAAATTTGGTGGAGGTGCTTCCCGGCTGATGTTCTGTACACCCTCCCTGAAGCAGTGAACCCAGCCCACGTCATGAAGAAGACACCGACACCGTCAGTGACAGTCGAGCCAGCCACAGACTGCAAGAAATTCCCCCGCCCCCCAACCCACACTCGGACCCTTACTAGACAGCACATGAGCTACGACGACGAAGCAAGCCGCCACGATGACAACACCTGCGCAGCCTACACCCCTCCTCTTCAGCGAGCAAAATAAGCCGCCGAAATTCCGACGGTCACCGTGCGAGGAACCGAAGAGCTGATTGGAATGTATGAACCGGTGGCGGTCTTCAAGCATTAGAACAATGAAGACAAGCCCAGGCATATGTATACTTTACCTTAGAAGATGCCTGGAAAACGTAATTTGAGAACCAAGAGTCGACGATAAAGTCAAGGGAAGTTTTCTGAACCAGGCTTTTGTCTATTTTCACCAGAATCGTGCGCCAAGAGAAAGCCGAAACTCTTTTTGACTCCCGAGATCAACTATACCCAATGAAAGCGTTATGCTCTTGACCGAAGAAAGGACCTCACTCTTCCACTATGCAGACCCCCAAATGCCTGAAGACAAGCAAGTTCGCTTCCTCATGCGAGAAGGTCAACAGTAACTTTTCACGGGTCTGATGCGGAACCCCTAAACAGTGAACAAGAGTTTGTCCTGAAAGCGACTACTATCGAGAAGACCCTGGACATGCGACATCACCAGTACAATCGCGTATCCATGGCCCAACTCACAGATATCCCAGGGCTCTGCTCCGCCGAGCTGCGTGAAACGATCAGTGCGATCGTGCAGGAAGAGCTGCGAGAGAGCTCTATTTGCAGATCGTGGGAAAAATAATTATGACTGTTGGTAACCTTCCAAACTTTGTGCTCGATTAGCAATGTTCACTCTCAAATGTTAAGTGTAAAGCTATGGATGCACGCTTACGACTGCAGAAATATTCAATATTCGGAAACGTTCGTTTCCGACGAAAAACCAACAACAACATGTACTTTTTTTCTGCAACTCTGGGTGCCATTCGAAATTAACTCAAGTGTAGACACAAAGCAAAATGCCCGTCACCTAAGAGATACAAAACTCAAGTTGTCGCAATGCTTCTGACGTCACGTTCCTTCTCACCAGAGGCACTCTTAGGCCATCTTCGAATCCACAAAAGAGTCGCACTCGGCATCATATTGCTTGCTTTAAACGCAGGACTCATCAATGTCCCAGTTCTTTTTCTCTACAAGCAGTGAGTGGGCTCGTGCATTCAAAGTTCTTACAAGCGAATGAAGAGACAAATCAAGCCTCATCCAGCATTGAAACTCATAACATAGAGCACCAACATTTTTCGCTGTACAACATGAAAACTGGTGGGTTCAATTAGTTGAGTCCATTGCGCTGTCGAGAAGTTCGCCACAACTTTGAGCATCACTGCGTTAGTGCGTTCGGCATGAAAAGAGCCAGACAGACTGATGGCTCTTTGAAAAAGCTTGTGTCTGTGCGACTGAAAAGGTTTCATTCGGTGAAACCGCTGCGTTCTGTCTGCTTAGCCTTTTTCGAAATGTAACCCTCTATATCCGCAATTAGAGACTTCTCTATCAAGTGGGTGCCCGTTGAGTAGCTTTCTATCCCACGAATACAAAATATCATCATTTTGGAGCAGATCAAAGCAACGCCGTAGCATTTATTGAATTAAAATTATAAGGTTTCGTGGAGTTACCGTGCAAGTTTGACACTTTGACAAACAAACCATGTACGACGAGCGCTTTCAAAGCAATGTCTGATTACCTTCCTGCGTGCTAGAAATGGGAACACAGAGAGCCTGATCGAGTTCCATTTAGTGAATTTCTTGCTGTAGCTTATAGGGTAAGGTATGAATTTTGTTTCGCATGTGTACTCCTGGTGCTTTGAATATTCTAATTACGCATCACTGATTGATATTGAGGTTGACACTGTTTTTAAATGCCAAACATTTTTTATCAAATTTTCGTTTACTTGAGCTAATCTATCTATATATCTACTAGCCGCCTAAAATTATTGGATGTCCTGGCCGTTTCACGATTGGTATTGATATGAAAATCGGTACAAAATAAAATGACCGTATGACGAGAAAAAGTGAATAGTCATAACATGAAAATAATTATATGTATTTTGTGAATGTAATAATGTACACATCATTGCCTTGCTGCTCTTGCGGTGGTTTCATTCACATTACATATTGCAAAACTGGCATGGTATGGTATGACTCCATGGCGAACAAAACTGACAGACCCTAACGTATTTATTATGACATGTATGTCATATTTACAGGTCATGACTACACGCTGTGCTCATGGTTTGCTCGCGGTCGTTTTTCTAGCTTCACATTACCAAATTTGGTATAACGGGACGTGAATGGATTATGAAGGTGTGTGACTAGTGCAAACATGATAGTCACGAGATGTGTGTCACGTAACAACATGACGACAATTTACGCTCATTATGCGCTCGAGGCCGTTTCGTTAGCTTGATATGAACCAAATTTGGTACGTGAATGAATGACGTCCAAACGTGATAACCATGACATGCATATCATGGGAAACAAGACTACATCTTACGCTGCATAGCACGCTCATGGCTGTTTCGCTAGCTCCACATATACCAAATTTGATATAACCTAACGTGAATAGACGACGAAGGCAAATGACACGTCCAATCACGATAATCATGATATACAGATCATGTAAAACATTACTACATGATATGCTCATAGCGTGCTCGCGGCTGTTTCGCTAGCTTCACATATACCAGGCGTGGCATTACATGACATAAATAGACGACGAAGGTAATTGACACATCCAAAGATAATAGTCATGATATGCGTGTTATGTAAAATATGACTACATGCTGGGCTCACTGCGCGCTCGTGGCCGTTTTGCAGATCCACATGTACCAAATTTGGCATCACGTGACGCGTAGACGACTAAAGTAAATGACACGTCCAAAAATGATAATCATGAGATCTAAGTCACGTACAGCATAGTTTACGTCCGCCTCGTAATGTTGTGCTAATTTTAAAGTGATATATCGAGCTTCCTCATTCGTGCTTAGGTAATAATCGATTCCTCTCTTCGTAAAATCTGCCTATTTGTTTTCCTTGTTTGGCTGGCTTTGTTTCACTTAAATGTAATGGCTAAAATTGTAACTTATCATTCAATATAACGCACAAACTTGTGTTGCATGGAGTGAAAAAAAAGGTTTTATATACTTTAAAAACATACAAAAATTCGTAATATCAAGGTTGCCAACTGAGTGTAAAAACGTAAAATAATAGAAGAGTGCGGCTGATGTTTTCCTGCCTACGTTCTATATTCCCCATTCATTTATGAATAAAAAAATTCGGGCAGGTCAACTGACACTTGTTAGCACAGTTATATCTTGTCAGCTGGATACACATTGAGCTTCTACGACAAAGCGCACAGGATGATAAACTTATCAGCTTTTCCGTCTGTGAGTAGATGAAACACAGGACTGCACCCCCATGATTCACCGTAATCAGCTACGTGCCTAATGTTGCAACAGCATTACGTGCATGTTCGCATACATTTTTTTATTGTGAGACACTATGGACGAAAGAAATGGCCTTCTCCACTTTATTTTTTCTACAGATGGCAGCAAGTCTGTGCATGCTGCGATTAGGCTGTAGCTCCTGTGGCATCGCAGGTACCACAAACGTTTTGTTAAGATCCATGGAAAGTAGGGCCCGAGGAGGGGCCTCGAGACAAGGTCGGTGGCTATGCTTGCGTAGGCTTCGTTAGTTATTATATGCACCTTCATTCTTGATGACCTTACTTCATCGCGTTGCTTATTATGCAGTCGTAACTTGTTCTCTCTCAAACTCCCCCTTACTTCGCGCTCACATATTTCAATCAACAAATAAATATAATTAGGGCAGCTCAGCACTAGCAGTGCTTAGCATAAAGAAAATACGAAGGTGGCAGCTTTTTTACAGCGAACACTTTTATGAGATCACCACTAGGTTCACGCGTGGCGCTGTAGTTGGTCGCCAGCACCGCCGCCAGAGTCCATAACCACTATCACACGAAATAAAAAGAAAAAACAAGTACCAAACACACACTAGGTCTCGAACCCTGGTCCGCTGTGTGTCAGACTAATATTGTACCACTGAGCCACGCCAGTGCTTTTATTCATTGTATTTAATAAAGTACTTGCGCAATAAAGACAAAATCAAGCGAACAAAAGTACAATCAACTCGCGAAAGTAAGCGCTCAAGCGTTAGTCATAAACACTAAATGGCTAACACAGCGTGAGTTCCTCACATAGAGAGTTCTTCACATCGTTTTATAGAAACAAAAAAGGGGTGAGGTCAAACAGTTCTCAAAGACGGAGTACCAGTCCAGTCGAAAGTCTAGCTCGTCGTAAATGTTTTTTTAGGTGGATAGCCATTTGAATGAAGTGTGCGCTTGAAGAGGTGGTGAGCTCTGCATTGCCGTCTTGCATTCGTGTCTTCCACAAGCTGTGCATACCCATGAGGAAAAACATATCATATGGTACTTCATCAAGCGCTGCTGGTAGAAGATAACGTATTGTGTAAGAATTAATGACGAAACGTTTTTTCAGTGCTCGCTGAAGGACATCCCAAAACAGTATGGCATCTTTGCAGCTAACAAAGCAATGTTCAATCGTTTCCGGCACATTACATAGACGGCAGTTAACAGACGGAATGAAAATACCCTTTCTTTCTAACCATGTGTTTACCGCCAATGTTTCAGAGTGGAGTTTATAGAAGAATGTTTTTGAATTTGGTGGAATATACATTTTGCTCACTTGCTTCAACACATCGTGGCCTGGAAGATTGGAGTACAGTGAGCGGTACAATGGAGGTGGGATGAGTGTACTCAGTAGGTCCTTATACAGCACCTTGCGCGATACTGTGTATAGGTATTCTACAGAAAAGCGAGCTTTAAGGAACTAAACTGCAAGGTAAACTTCCTGCATGAATCCCTACAAGCATGGGCGTTCGGAGAAGTTGGATGAAACAATTAAATCTGGTAAGCAATCAACAAGTGTAACCTGCAAGAAGGAACGGATTACAGGATGGGAATTGTCTCGAAAATTGAAGAATCGGGACACTATTTGCCATTGATAAAGGTGTTTTAGTCCTAACCCACCCTCACTAACTGGCTTGAATATATTTTCACGACGCATGGGCTCAAAATCGAAGACCATATGAAAGTAGCAAAAATCCGATGAAAGCGTTGTATATAGAATCTTGCGCAATAAATAAGTTGCAATACATAGTAAAGCTTTGTTGCTAAGAAAGTATTCCAAGCTTCAGCTCTCCCAAATATAGAAAGTCGATAGGGAACAAATGTCTGGGCCTGTGGTTCAAGCTCAGGGACGCGTTCCTTCCAGTAATGCGCACTGAATCCATATGCATGCAATGGTACACCGAGGTATGTTGGGGGAGTTCTTGTCCAATTAATCCCTGCAAAGTGGTTCGGTGTGTTACCCTACAAGCCAAACCAAAGTCCTAAACATTTAGAGGCATTTCAACGAGCTCCTGATACTACGCCAAACTTTTCAATAGTATATACCACATTTTCGACACTTGGTTTATCTGTGCGAAGGAATGCGACATCGTCTGCGTAAGCCAATACTTTAACCTCACTGCCTAATATACTAAAGCCACGAATGCAACTCGACTGTATTATGCTTAAGCACAGTGGTTCTAGATAAAGTGCAAATAAAAGAGGTGGCATCGGGCATCCCTGTTTTACAGAAGAGCGAATAGAAACGGGCTTAGAGAGTTGACCATTAACTATCGGACGAGTTGAGCATTCATTATAGCATAGTTTAACGCCTTTAAGAACAACTTTGCCAACATTAGCTTGTTCGAGAAGAGAAAAAAGGAAGGAATGACGAACACGATCAAAAGCTTTTGCAAGGTCTATCTGTAGCATTGCAAGATGTTTTTGAGAACCATGACAGTATTGAAGCATATTTCGAGTGACATGTATATTGGTTTGTATGGATTGACCACTGATCTTACATGTCTGATGAGACCCAATGAGGATCGACATAGCACACTGCAACCTATTTGCTAATACTTTTGCGAAAATTTTGTAGTCCACATTTGACAGCGATATTGGTCTGTAGCCCTCGAAGAAGCGAAGTTTTTCCTTGTCAGTTGTTTTCGGTATTAACACAGTGTGACTTTTGCAAAAAGATTTTGGGAGTGTATCCATGTCATAACTCATCTGAAAAATATTCAGCAATATAGGAGCAAGTGTTTTCTTCAAAGCTTTGTAAAATTCGCCTGAGATGCCATCAGGGTCCAGTGTTTTCAATAAAGGCAAGTTGTCGATTGCTTGCTCAATTTCCTGTATAGTAATGGGCCCATTAATGACTAAACCATCATTGTCCTTCAAGGTGTTCACAAGAGAAACAAAACTAGCCTTGAGGTGAGCGTCAAGATCATCTGAGGGAGAGCTAAATAAACTGTTATAGTACGTTTCGAACGCCAAAGTAATGTCTCCGTTATCTTTTATGAGCACATCGTTAAAGTACAAGTCTGGAATAACTTTATATATCGCATGGCGCTGCTCACCAAGTAACGCTTGGTGCGTCGGTTGCTCAAAATTTAGGGTGCGCTGGTTCAGACATCTACTACGTGCCCCTTGTTACCGAGCAGCATCATATTTATTTATTTATTGATTGATTAGAATACCCTCAGGGCCCGTAGGGCATTACAGAGGGGGTGGGTACAACATTTTATAACACACAAAGGAATAAAGACAAGAAAAAAAGACAAAGAAAAGAAACAAGTGTCAGATGCGCAAATCACGAAGGCAACATAAATCAACTAAAAATGTATAAGTAAGAATTCAAGCACATACAAGACAAAGATAGATAATAGAAACTGCGTATAGTTACAAACATTGCTGAGAAATTGCAGTCTTGAATAACAAAGGGTCTGTTATTGTTACAACGGAAGAGGGAAGGTGGTTCCAATCGGCTGCTGTTTTCGGTAAGAAGGCTGCTGAAAAGAATTTGGTGCGGCAAAACGGAATGGCAACCTTATGCTGGTGATGAATGCGCGATTAGTGCTATGACGGTTGTGAAATGAGGTCTCGCTTCATTGATGGATTGTGAAAAAATATCTTATGAAAAAAATGCAGTCGCACCAGTTTCCTCCGGACAGTTAAATTGGTCAGGTCAAGGTTAGATTTCATTTCTGATATGCTAGCAGTACGGGAATAATTAGAACAAATGAACCGAGCTGAGCGTTCTGAACAGATTCTAACGCGTTGATTACATTTTGCTGCACGGGATCCCATATAGCGGACGCGTACTCAAGCTTTGGGCTCTGTAGTTGGCACCTCATATTCTCAATGTCTTTGATGTACTTTCCCGGCATTTCGCATTCCTTCTCATAAAGATTGCGAAGACTTTTAACAAGTATTTTTTCATCATTCTTTCTATAGAAAGACACAACAACTCCAATTGCTAGAGCTATATCACGAACTTCTTGTTTAAAAAGCTCCCAAGCAGCGAAGATATGAAAACCCATCGAAAAAGATTGCCTCAATGCCATCTTGACGCGATTCACGAATTCCTGATCACAGAGGAGCTTCGTATTCATTTTCCAAAGGACCCATTGGGTACGGAATTGTTTTTGACGATTTTCACCAATTTGCGCTATGACAATACAATGGTCTGAGAATGATACAGCTTCGGCGCTGCAGGACATTTTACGAGATAGGAGTGATGAGGACACGTAAATCCGGTCAAGGCGAGCATGAGAACTGCCTTGTACTCTTGTATATGCTGTTGCCCGATTCGAGACCCCGATGTCAATTAGTCCTGCATTATCTACAATACCGGATAAAAGCTCACCACTCCTGTCTCTATTTCCAGACAAATTATAACGATCAATAGCTTCACATACGCAGTTGAAATCTCCCGTAAGTACCATGCATCTCTCGACGTCAATTAAATTACGCACTTTTTCAAATTATTCAAGTCGTTTCGAAACATCATTAAACGCATATAGATTGATAATTCTCCATGGCACTCCTTGCAACAAAAAATCACAGCATATATTCCTGCCCTCTTCATCAACACTAGTGCAAAATGCTGAACAGGGTAGGCTCTTTCTCGGAAACGCGGTGCTTGGGGCTTCTCTGCAAATTAGCCTTAGGCAGGCTTGATGTGGGGAGAGGAATCGCATTAATAGGAGTAATAAAGCGTTTTAGAACAGTTAAATATCAACCAGGCATCACACAGCGCGAATAGCGTAACGAGTGGCTTGTCCCATGCTCCTACGGATTACGAAAGCTTGTTCTTGATCATCTAACAAATGTGAAGCATACCCACTTAATAAATAGTTCCTTATCGTCGTCAGCCACCGCATGATTGATTCGCACAAAATTCCTTTCAAGTGCTTAGCGAATACCACGCTTCTGAGAAGAATGACGGAGGATACCATAGCGAATGCTGGCCTACCAGACAGAAATCATGTTTAATACATCCGTAGTGGGTACCTTGCAGTGTGCTTGCCGCAGTTACTCAATGAGTGTTTAGAAAAGGTTCTGAAAGTCGGCTCTTATAGCTTTCGCTGTGACTGTGGTGCGCGTCCACGCAGGCCAGGCGTTTTTTTTTCCGTTCTGTTCTTGCCAAGTTGCAGAACTATCAACAAAGGCTGAATCAGAAATTTTCAGAAGAGACAAGGGAAGCTGCTCGACAAGATTTGGTGACAAGCCAGTGGAGATGGGAATCCTTTTTCAAGAATAGGATCTATTCATGGAACTGAGTCTGGAGCCACATTCTGCCCCAGGGCACAGGAGACGACCCTGGAGTGGCCTGGCGACCAAGAGCGCACGACATCCGATCCATGTAGAAGCTGCTCGTCTTTCCGGTGCACTATCTGGCGGCGGGGCTGCTGTTATGCCTTGGAGTCTGAACCGAACTTCATTACTACTGCAAAGGCAACCAGCGTCAAAACCAGAGAGCCAGCGAGGCTGACGCCATACCTGGCAACCGCGTCGTACGCAACGCGTGCCAAGCTATCCACGGGTCCGAGTCCAACCCCATGATGCAGTCACCGCCATCTAGCCCTGCGTGACGCAACGTGTGGCAATATCACAGGCCCTTGAGTGCAATCCATTGGTGGTTCCAGATTGGTGGCTGCTGACGCAAGGATTGTGGCGTTCCTGATTGGAGTCTGCTGACGCAATGCAAATCGGCGTTCCTTATTGGATGTTGTGGACGTAAGGGTTAGCCAGAGCCTATAAATGACCCTTGCGGTGTGGCACCAAGATGCAGACGAGTACGTCACAGCAGAAAATAGCGTCAGAGTGCCCGAAGCCATCCTGGCTCTTCGATCCCCTTAGGCTGATGGCCCCAGTGAAATTAATGCAAAGGCAGTACATAAATGTTGCCTTAACTCACCGTCACCCCGCCATGATGGTATAGTGGCTAAGGTACTCGGCTGCTGACCCGCTGGTCACGGGTTCAAATCCCGGCTGCGGCGGCTGCATTTCCGATGGAGGCGGCAATGTCGTAGGCTCGTGTGCTCAGATTTGGGTGCACGCTAAAGAACCTCAGGTGGTAAATATTTCCGGAGCCCTCCACTGCGGCACCTCTCATAATCATATCGGTACGTAAGGGTTAGCCAGAGCCTATAAATGACACTTGCGGTGTGGCACCAAGATGCAGACGAGTACGTCACAGCAGAAAATAGCGTCAGAGCGCCCGAAGCCTTGACGGACGTTTTGGGACGTTAAATTCCACAAATCAATCAATCAATAAATCAATTAACTCACCGTCGCCTTGTCCGCTCCGTCTCTCAGCTCTTCGCATTTGAAGCCGTGAGCTGAGAAAGACGCACTACCCAAAAATAGTGACCTTGGCGACCCGTGACCTCAACGCACTACGCAGCAGTAGTGACAGCGGCCCGACAGCAACAGGGTCCAGTTGTATGTATTCCGTGCATGCCTGCAACTGACCGATATACGACTTGCGAGACGCACTGGCACACGTAATATACGAGGGCAACGTTGTCACGAAAAAATGTAAGGTTATTATTTACGCACTGCACCTAGACGAGCAGCGAGGACTCACCGCGAGTGAAGCGATCACGGCCAGAACAATTCTGCAATGAGGGATTCTCCCACCTAGGTTGACCCCGAGATTGCGAGCTTCGAAGCACTATTTAAAAAACTAAAGTTGTTCAATTCGTTTTTTGTTAGTCTAAACCGCCGCTTAGTCACTGAGCAGTTCATACTTATGTCCACTTTAAAGCGGAAGCAACTCTAAGTCGCACGCATCTTTAGTGTCATGTTTGATGTCCGGGCATTCCATTGCGAAATCTTGAGTAGCTTGTGGATTTCTCGGTGAAGATACGCCGGACATTTAGTAAGTGGTATCTCATAACTCTGTTTTTCTTTTCTTTGGTGAAATGAACATTCGTTTACTCAATGAAGGCAACTTTGAATTCCACAAAAGTTTGTATGTAGCGCTGAATGTATTAAATGATACTCAAGAAGATGCATCTTTGAAGGATTGTTTGTTGTTGGTCTGGCCTTTATGGTAGTGTAAAAGAAAATACATGATACTCTAAAGGCCCTGTCTTGCTCTTCATTATGCTGGAAATCTTGCCCATGCTTCATCAGATTGACGGCCGAAAATGTATTACAGAGCAGCTGTTCTGTTCAGTTCTGTTGTAACTGTCACAACACTTCTCTTCAGCAGAGCTGTCATTGAAAAAAGAATACCTATCACAAGCTGTCGTTCAATGCGGTTGGACTCAACATCCTACATGGGGACCCTTTTCTAACGCAGTAGTTTTGAAACTTCAGACATACCATCACAAATTACCACAATTTTTGTCTTACAAATCTGCTAAATACTTGCTCAGTTAAGTTAGAACGGTGTCGTGTAGAATGTGTGGTACGTTGCTTATGCTGGATAGTGCAACCTTTACCTGTAACTCCTTAGAGTGCTTAAATATGCAGTAGAGGTTGAAGTGAATTTTCAGAACTTTCTCCTTTCTTTTATTGAAATAAAAATGTATTTGACGTCGCTCTCGATCGTTCTCAATGACACAACATTCGCTAAACAAATGTAGAGTTCTCAGTAACAGTTTTCCTTAAACGCGGTCTTCTTGATGCACTAATATGAAACATTACCCAAGTGCACACAGTGGTTACACTGCCGCCTCGACGTGGTTAATTCTCTAAGCGGAATTGGTCGTCTTAATACGCCTGGAATCTTTGTAAAGTTCAGCAAGTTGATTGTTGATTGATATGTCGGGTTTAACGTCTCAAAACCACCATATATATATAAAAGACGCCGTAGTGGAGGGCTCGGGACATTTCGACCACCTGGGGTTCTTTAACGTGCACCGAAATCTGAGCCCACAGACCTAAGGCATTTTCGCCTCCATCGAAAATGCAACCACTGCAGCCGTGATTCAATCCCGTGACTTGTGGGACAGCAGCCGAGTAGCTTATCCACTAGACCTACCAAGGCGGGGAGGAAGTTCAGCAAGTTCAAGATTTTCGTAAATGCCATATTCTTTTTCAGCATGCTTGTTCAGTGCTCTTGCGTAATGGTTAAAACACTGCGTTTCCAGAGCTTGTTCTCCTAGCGCAGCATCGCTGTAACAAAAGACAAACAAAGGAAATCTGGTGGCTTCGAAGGCAGCAAGTTTTTTTTCTTTTTTACTTCACAACGAAGCATAGCAGCAGTTGTAGACAGCGCGATAACAAGGAAGCTTTTCATCGACCGTGTTAGAGCGAGGACCGCGTCTGCACAACAGCAGCTCCGAATGAAATAACACCCGAGGGATGCGCTACAGCACCTCTTTCACACTGTGGGCTAAACTTTTTCAATTTAAGCCCTGAATGCCTCGATTGGGCCGTGTCTTTAGTTCTGCGTTCTTTCTAGTCTCCCCTCTTTTTTTCTTTTGCTTGCACAGCAAGTAGACTTTTCTCGTCTGGTTGTGTGGGTCTTTACGCTAAAACTGTAACCACAGAGATGCTAATGGGGTGGAATGAGAGTAGATGATTCGAAAACTTTTGCGTTAAAAATAACAGAAGTGGAGCTATGCAGCACAGCTATTTTGGCTTCGGATGCACTTTAAAGAACCCCAGGTGGTCGAAATTTCCGGAGCCCTCCACTACGGCATCTCTCATATTCATGTGATGGTTTCAAAACGTCAAACCCGACATGTCAATCACCAGCTATTTTGGCGAGTTCAAGTATAATATTCATGTCAGAAATTTATTATTCAGAGCGTTCAATGTGAGCGACAAGCTACATACACGAGTCTAAATGAGCACTTTCGCACTATACGCTATGAAACTGTAAAACAGTAAAATACTGTTTGTAACAAAAAATCTTTATCCAAAAAGTGTAGCGCGATGAGTTATTACTCATGCTCATATATGCTAGCGTGTGGCATGTTAGCGGACTCTAACGTGTTAGCGTTAAAGAGCTCGTTTCGCCGAAATAACGGCGTTGGCGTCCTTAGTTGTGAGCGAGAAAGTATCATTCCCTGTGTGACCAGAAAAATCAAAAATGATGAAAATAAAATAAAAAAGTGATAAAAAGCTTCGAGCAGGGTGGGGAAAACCAGAGTTGTTTAGGTCCAAGTGGGGATCAAACCTAAGTCTTCTGCAAATGAAGTGGATGTTCAACCGCATGGCAGCACCTCTGCTTCTGAACGAACGTGTCTGCTACAAGAGAGCGAGACTATCAAGATTGCTCTATTAACTCTTTATGATTGATCGATTGATTGATTAATTGATTGAGTCATTTGTCGGGTTTAGCGTCCAAAAACCACGATATTATTATGACAGACGCCGTAGTGGAGGGCTCCGTAAATTTTGACCACCTGGGGTTCCTTAACGCGCACCCAAACCTGAGCACACGGGCCTACAACAATTCCACCTCCATGAGAAATGCAGCCGCTGCAGGCGGGATTCGATCCCGCGACCTACAGGTCAGCAGCCGAGTACCTTAATCACGAGACGACCGTGGTGGGGTCTTCGCTATTTGTTCTTTTTCCGAGTGTTCTCATTTTTGTGATCAGAATTGGTGCAAGTCGTTCTTATTTTGTGTCTTGGCGTGCTCTCATTTCTCTATTGTCCTTATTTCTTGTTCAGTTCTTACACGTGTGACTGAAACATCTGCACTCCTTATTAACGAAGGTGTACTGTCGTTAAAATTCTATATCATTACTTTTTTTACAGTTGTATTATTGTGTATTATCTCATCTCTACATTTGTTATATTGGGAGAATATATAGTATTTGTGGACACTTCTACCCGCTCCTGTAAGAATGGCTGACGGGATCGACAATATTATTAAATAAGTAGGTAAATAAATAAATAAATAAATAAATAAATAAGTAAATAAATAAATAAATAAATATGTGAATAATTATTGGCTCTGTGGTTGAAATCTGGTAAGTCACTACAAAAAGCACACACCTACCGTGCCTATTTCTTTAAGGCCACGTAGTTGGTGCATAACGAATTCGAAAAGGTTTCATGCACTAAGTGCTTCAAGCACGCACAAAAAGCAGGATGTCGCTATTGCGCTGAACTCCCAAAGGTGAAGCTCTAGGGTCTCATACTATTTCAGTGTTATTTTCAACCATTGATGAAGTATCCAACATAACTACAGTATTATGTCAGCAACTAGTCATTCCGTTTAAGACCATCTCAGATCTGCCACATTAGGAATGACGTAAACGTAAGCCTGATGTTTAGAGAACGGCATTCGCCAGGGCTTTATTATACAGAGCCCGTCGAAAATTTTTAAGTAATTATATCATGTCATTTCTGGCAGATTGGCCTTAGAACTTTGAATCAACAATCTACCTTCACTGCAAATGCCCCACATATGTAATAATTTCTTACAGTTCTCTCTGCAACCACCAATTCACACGAAAAATGGCACCTAAGTAAACACACAAGAAAGTTGGTGCGATAAATACGTCACCTTCGAAGGGACGACCTTCGGTTGAAGAAACAAAACTCGACTGACCACTGAGTGCTGGTAGTTCTTTTATCCAGCAAGACACTAGTTATGGCAGCACATCCATTGTTAGTGCCGATATTCTGTTATTCTTATTTTGATTCTTCGACCATTTTCAATTAGATTTATTGAGCTATAAAACTGAGATCTAAGTGTAAAATGATCCCCTAGGCTTCCCACATCAATTGTGCTTGTATTTATAAAAGTTTAACTCTTTGAGGTTCACAAGTAATGTAGCCTGAAGACATGATACAATTAAGTATTGTTTGTAGAGGCTTAGCGAAGACTAAAAAAAATGTTTTTATAAGAAAGAAGTTATGGGCCGATAAGCCTACGTTTAGATGTACCAAAAGGTAACAAGCCAGCTAAAGTACAGTGGCTGATACTTTTTTTGCGAATGCGAAAAGAAAGCCTAGAAAGCAATGTCATTAATGTTGTTATGTGGGTTTTGAATTTCCAAAACCAGCGTATGCTTATGAGAGACACCCTAGACCAGGCCTCTAAAAATTTCGATCACCTGAGGTCCTTTACGTGCACCCATATTTGAGCAAACGCGCCTACACCATTTTCGCCTACACCGATAATTCCGCTGCCGCAGCCGGGATTCAATCCCGCGACCTACGGGTCAACAGCCGAGCACCTCAGCCGCTAGACCACCACGGCTGGGCTGGAAAACTATATCATTCGACCGTAAAGCACAAAGACACTGCACATCAAACTCTACCAAAATTGGGCTCCTTTGTACTTGGCTTAAACTGATTGTTTGCAAAATACAGAAATACAGGGCGCTTCAAAGAATAGGAGTGAAAGAAGAGGCATGGATGTTAGCAGTCTGAAAAATCCGGTACTCAACGCTACACTGGGGAAATGCTTGAAGTGGTGAAGTGGCACCAAGGTGGTGACAAAAAGCAGAACAACGTACGGCTGAACAATGCTTTCTGAGCTCTGACAAAAAGTCGTAACGGCTACCTAAATTGACACCCCGGAGCACATTTGATTATTTCTGCCAAGAGAAAAAAAAAGAAATCATTTTCATAATGCGGTGGCTACTGGGTGCTTTCTTCACTAACGGTTACTTTGAAAGGTAAGAAAGGTATGAGCACTCCTTTTATTTCCAGCCAACTGCATCGCACTATCCGCCTCCTTCATGATTTGTAAATTTTTTGAGTTTTGCTCATTTTTGTGTGTAAATTATTAGTGACTTCCATGGCGGGCGAGTCAGAAAAGGGGGTTCACTAGTTTACCGAAGAAAAGCAGTGTGCCTTATGCACTTTTGTGGGGATTTGTGTAGACCAAAGTTTCTACGAGTGCATAATTAGTTTAAGTCTGTGCTGCCATGTTATGCACGTCCCCATCTCCGAGTTCTAGACCCTCAAGTTGTAGGCTCTCGTACGCCGATAGGCTGGAGCCGCGAGAGAGAACGTGGAGGCTTACGAGATTAGAACATTTACTTGGTGAAAGTTAAGCCGAGACTGCCAACTGTTCTTGGGAACACTAGTGCACTTCGCGTGAGTATGCATTGCAGCCTTTCATTCCCCTATATTCTTGCTGACAGCAGCCAGTGCCCCAAAATATCTAAATGAAGTTTCTTTGTCAACGTTATGAGAAAAAAAAATTTGGTAATTTTTAGTTTGACGCATTAAATTCATGCCACTTTTAAGCCATCTTTTTTCGAGGAAGAAATATGAGGTTATTCAAAATAACGAAGAATAGTTCGCATTCAGTAAGCCAGTCAGTCAACAAACTTTATTTGGGTTCTATGAAACCACAGAGTCGTAATGGCAGGCCGCGATTACGTTGGTGCCGCACGATCCTGGAATTCCACCCGTTCGCTGGCCTTTCGGACACCACTTAGATGTTCATGAAGATGAACATCTAAACCCGGCTCTCTTGTTTAATGAAAGAGGCATTTTGTAACGCCGAACCAGTCCAGAACATGTGTAATAACGAGAAGTACTCCCCATAGAATTGAGGGCAGAGTAGATAGATATCCTGAGAAAAGTGTCTAAACCTTCCTGTTGACGCGAAGGATTCCGCTTGTAACATTCTCGGGGTGCAAGATTGAGGTCTGGTCGGCTTTGGGTTTGGTAGCGTGAATTTACAGCGCACAAGCTGAAAGTGTTTCACTATTTCATGAAAAGTGACTAATAGTTCGGAGTTGTGAGTTATGCTCTGAATTCTAATTGCCTAACGTATCGGAACCGTCGCGGAATGTCGGACCTCGAGCTTGATCATGAACGAGTTCATTCGGGTTGTTTTGCTCGCATGTACATTAGTTCCCATGTGCGCTGGGAACATTGCGATAGTGTGAAAGGCATGAAGCGGGCTTTTTTCTTGA
The DNA here is from genome assembly GCF_013339725.1 of Rhipicephalus microplus. Lineage (NCBI taxonomy): Eukaryota > Metazoa > Arthropoda > Arachnida > Ixodida > Ixodidae > Rhipicephalus > Rhipicephalus microplus. The sequence continues at coordinate 17,591 of NW_023613859.1, forward strand.
ATACAGCACATAGAAATAGGACCAGATAGAAAGACAGGTATACGACACACGCACAAATAAAACACGAAATTGTCCTTGGAGGCGAAAATTCTGTAGGCCCATGTGCTCATATTTGGGTGCACGTTAAAGCACCCCAGGCGCTGAAAATTTCCGGAGCCCTCCACCACGGCGTCTCCCATAATCGTATGGTGGTTTTGGGACGTTAAACATCACATATCATCAAATGACCAACTGGCACTCAAGAGATAAAACGTTCTACGGTATTTCAACTCACAACCCTATCACGAAATTTCTTTAGCTGAGAGATTGCTCAGAGAAAGAATTAATATTTGTATGTAATAACAACGCTTAAAGTTGCCTGATTGTTTTGCTGTGATTGATTTTTTCTTTGTAGGAAAGGATGACCTCACTTGCAGAACCCCGCAGGGGCGCCTGCGCAAGTAGGCGTTTGGTGTGTAGCGACACCACGGACCCGAGCTAACGAGGGAGTTTCTACTCCCTCCCACGCCTAGCCGTGCGTGGCTTTGCCGTGTCCGGGGAAAAGGGGATCCTGGGGGTTGAGCCGACGCTGGGTGATTGGACCATTAAGGCCCCCCGGCAGAGGCAACACACCCCTTTGGCCCCGGCTTCACGTAGACGGCACCTCTGGGCTGACCCACCCAGGGGAAATCGGTAGTCGCCTTTTCCTATCTCTCTCTCCCTATATCTTCGTCTTTTGTTCTCACTTTACATTTTTCCTGTCTTCTCCTCACTTCATTTTACTTCCAATTTTTCCTGGCGGCAAGGGTTAACTTTGTGTGGCTATTCAAACTAGGGTATGAAAAAGGGTTTATTGACGACTGTTGCGACGGTGGTCCTACGAAGAAACACGATCGTGCAAGAGCAACGGTCAAGCAGATGCCGGCGATGATCAGCACGAGCCGATCGAGCGAAGCCCAGCACCCAGTACCCAAGCGGTGGCGATGTTGCTTGCCAACGACGCTCTTTCTTCTTCACAATTTGCCCCCGCCGAAAAAGAGCCATCCTGGCGACCTAAGAGTCTGGAGGCAGAGGGCTATAATATGGCTTAAGGCGGGCGACGTGGACGATGTCACGTCCACGCCGGCGCATGTCGTCAGATGGGGAAAGTGGCTCGATGAGAAAATTCACCGGCGAGGTTTGCTCCAAAACGCGGTATGGGCCCTCGTACTTTGGAACGAGTTTTGAGGAAATGCCGGGGGTTTGGTAAGGAACAGCCAGCCATACAAGTGATCCCGGGGAATAGCTGGGGCTTTGTGAAGAGTCGACGTTGTTTTCTTTCTGGCGCTGTTGTTCTCGAGACGTAAAGGTGCGTGCGAGTTCACGGCACTCTTCCGCATTTCGGGCAGCTTCGGACACAGATGGGCATTCGGATGCGTCAGGACGGTATGGAAGGAGAGTATCGATGGTGTGGGATGGTTCGCGTCCATAAAGAAGAAAGAAAGGTGAAAATCCAGTGGTAGACTGTGCCGCGGTGTTATATGCGAACGTAATGAATGGAAGAATGCGATCCCAGTTAGTATGATCGGATGTCACATACATGGCGAGCATATCGCCAAGTGTGCGGTTAAATCTTTCCGTGAGCCCGTTAGTCTGCGGGTGGTATGCCGTGGTCTTGCGATGAACAACATGGCATTCAGAAAGCAGAGACGTGACGACTTCTGATAGGAAGGCTCGACCTCGATCGCTTAGTAGTTCTCGAGGTGCACCATGTCGTAATATGAAGCGATGAAGGATGAAGGATGCTACGTCCCGCGCAGTGGCACTTGGAAGGGCGGCGGTCTCAGCGTAGCGTGTTAAATGGTCCACAGCGACTATAATCCACCGATTTTCATCTGATGTTGTCGGTAGAGGGCCATAGAGATCAATTCCGATCCGATCGAAAGGTTTGGCAGGGCACGGAAGCGGTTAAAGCGCACCGGACGAGTGGAAAGGCGGTGATTTGCGACGTTGACAGTCAGGACAGCCCATAACGAATTTTCGAACGAAATTATACATTCCGCGCCAGTAGAAGCGATGGCGAATGCGTTCGTAAGTTTTGAAAACTCCGGCATGACCACATTGGGGATCGTCGTGAAAGGAGGCGCAGATTTGTGATCGCAAGCTGCGCGGGACAACCAAGAGCCACTTACGACCTTCGGGGGCGTAGTTGCGTCGGTGTAGTAGCCGATCACGAATGGCGAAATGAGCAGCTTGACGTCGGAGAGATCGTGGTACCGCAGAGGTTGACGATCCAGAAAGACAGTTAAAAAGAGAAGCGATCCACGGGTCCTTGTGTTGTTCACTGGTAAAGGAGTCGAGGTCGAGAGATGCGATAGAGATACCAGTGGTTCCGCAGGCCGAGTCGGGAGGTAAAGGCGAACGCGACAGGGCGTCGGCGTCAGAATGCTTGCGTCCGCTGCGATAGATGACACGAATGTCGTACTCCTGGATTTGCAGTGCCCACCGAGCTAGGCGGCCAGAAGGGTCTTTCAATGTGGCGAGCCAACAAAGTGCATGGTGGTCCGTTACCAGGTCGAATGGGCGACCGTACAAATAAGGGCGGAACTTGCGAAGCGCCCACACTAGCGCCAAGCACTCTTTTTCAGTGACGCTGTAATTGGCCTCAGCTTTAGTGTGTGCGACTCGCATAAGCGACGACGTATTCGGAGTAGCCCGGCTTGCGTTGGGCGAGAACGGCGCCTAGACCAACCCCACTAGCGTCTGTGTGAACTTCCGTTGCAGCTGTTGGGTCGAAATGCCGAAGAATGGGAGGAGATGTTAGCAGACTACGGAGCGTGGCAAACGCGACGTCGCAGTCAGGAGACCATGATGAAAGGTCTGCATCACCGCTTAGGAGGTTGGTCAGTGGTGACATGATCGATGCAAAATTTCGCACGAAGCGCCGGAAGTACGAACATAGTCCGACAAAACTGCGTAATTCTTTCAGTGTTGTAGGTTTCGGGAACTCAGCGACTGCTCGCAGTTTTGCAGGGTCGGGTCGAACACCATGCTTGGAGACGATGTGCCCTAAGATGGACAGCTCTCGCGCGGCGAAGCGGCACTTTTTAAGGTTCAGTTGGAGCCCAGCGTTGGTTAAACACGTCAGAACCAGTTGGAGCCGAAGCAGATGCGTAGGAAAATCGGGAGAAAAAACGACAATGTCGTCGAGGTAGCATAGACACACAGACCACTTCAGTCCACGCAGTGTGTTGTCCATGAGCCGTTCAAACGTGGCAGGAGCATTATAAAGACCAAATGGCATTACGTTAAATTCGTACAGGCCATCTGGTGTAATGAACGCAGTTTTCTGGCGATCAGCTTCTGCCATAGGAACCTGCCAGTATCAGGATCGTAAGTCTAAGGAGGAGAAGAATTCGGCTCCTTGTAGGCTGTCAAGGGCGTCGTCTATGCGCGGTAATGGATAGACGTCTTTCCGCGTCACCTTGTTTAATCGCCGGTAGTCGACGCAAAATCGAATCGATCCATCTTTTTTTCGAACTAGAACGACAGGAGATGCCCAAGGACTGTGCGATGGTCGAATAACGCGACGGCGTAGCATCTCTTCGACCTGGTCGTTGATGACGTGACGTTCTGCAGCAGAGACACGGTACGGTCTTTGACACAATGGCTGGTGCGAACCGGTGTCAATGTAGTGGTGCACTGCGGAAGTCCGACCCAATTGCGGCTGAGAAACGTCGAATGAATTCGCGAAGTGCTGGAGGAGATTAAGAAGCTCGGCGCGTTCATGGGCACTTAAGGTGTCGGCGATGGAACTCGAGAAGGTGTCACTCGATGAGCACTCCAGTGGGGAAAGGGCATGAAGTTCGGTCGAGGCGCTACTGCACGATTCGTCTGGCATGTTAAGGAATAAACAGGAATCGAGGTACTCCACTCGACCGAGACATTCGCCGGCAAGTAGCGTAAGCGGTGCAGAAAGGGGGTTGTGGACGAAAATATTGCTTCGGCCCGCAGTGACGTCGAGTGTAGCGAAAGGCAAGGAAACTGCTCCGCGGCTCATGAAAATGTCGGAAGGTGTAAACATTACTGTAGCATCGTTATAGTCATCGCAGCAAACCGGGACAACGGCAAGAGAGGCTGGCGGAATTTCAGTGTCCTCACGCACGACAAGTTTTGGCGACCGCTCAAGGGTTTCGTGCAAAGGTTCGTCACACAGGTGCGAAAATTGAACTTCAGCGCGTGCGCAGTCGATGATGGCATGATGATTTGACAGAAAGTCCCACCCTAGGATAACGTCATGCGAGCACACCGAAAGGACGATGAACTCGACAACGTACATAGAGCCTTGGATGAATATGCGGGCCGTACAGGTGCCAAGAGGTCGAACTTGTTGTGCGCTAGCTGTACGAAGCGATAGTCCAGAGAGCGGCGTGGTCACTTTGCGTAGGGAGCGGCAGAGCTGGGCGGCTATAACAGAAACGGCAGCACCTGTGTCGACGAAGGCAAAGGTAGAAACACCATCGACAGATATAGCGATGACGTTAGCTGGTGAAGTGCGAGGACTTGAGCATTTCGACGACGGCGCAGTTCTTGCCTCTGGAACTGCGGCGTTCAGTTTTCCCGGTTGGAGGAAGCGGGTCTAGGACGCATTGGGGACAGTGATCGCCTGCGAGGAGATGGGGAGCGGGGAGAGTGAGTTTGAGGCTGGTGTGACCGAGACTCAGGAAAGTTAGTGCATCCATACTGCGGTGAGGGATAGGGAGCAGGTATGTGCATGGGCTGTGGGTCATACGGTAACGGCCGAGTAGCGTCGCGGAGTGGTTGGAAGCGACGACGACAATATCGTGCCACGTGTCCTGGAGTACCGCAGGCGTAGCAGATCGGTCGATTGTCAGGAGTGCGCCAGGAATTGCTGACTCGTGGTGCGGCCCAAGGTGTCGAAAATGGGGCGGAGTGGGGAGCGACTGAAGACATGGGTGGCAAATGCTGCTGTCGGGGTCTGCTACGTACCACCTGGGCATACGTAAGGGGCGCGGCCACGGGCTGCATAGCCGGCGCATGGGCAACAGGTATGGCCACAGGCTGCTGGTGGGCAGCGACGGGAACAGCCTGAGCTACCTCTTCGGCAATAACGTCGCGGAGTGGTGAGGGCAGACGAGAGGATGGCGGCTGCTGCGTGAAGGGAATCAACGACAGTTGCCGAGCTACTTCTTCACGCACAAAGTCTTTAATCTCTTGCAGGGTTGGTGAGTGGTCGGGAACAGAAGTGAGACTGGAGAGCGAGTCGGCGTGTGAGGAAAATGGGTGAGTCAGGGCGCGCTGCTTGCTCAACTCGTCGAAACTTTGACACAAAGTGACAAGTTCCGCAACGGTGGCAGAATTACGGGCCAGGAGCAGCTGATATGCACCGTCATTTATCCCTTTGAGGATGTGTTGAATCTTCTCCGACTCGGGCATGGTGGTGTTCACACGGTTGCAAAGACCAATAATGTCTTCGATGTAGCTAGTGAAAGATTCCGTTGGCTTTTGTGCGCGAGTCCGCAAGCGTTGTTCGGCTCTGGACTTGCGGACTGCGGGTCGGCCAAAAACGTCAGCAAACAAGGTTTTAAAGATGGACCACGTCGTGATGTCGTTTTTGTGGTTATTATACCACATTTCGGTCACGTAAGTGAGGTAAAAGATGACGTAAGTCAATTTGTCCGCGTCATCCCACTTGTTGTTAGCGCTCACCAGTTCATAGTTAGCGAACCAGTATTCCACCTAGGTCTCATCAGCTCCGCTAAAGACCTTGGGCTCTCGCAAACGAAGAACGCCGGGGTTGCTGGGGGATGGAGTGGAAGAGCCAGGTTGCGCGTTGTTGGTAGCCATGATGGGAGGTAGCGTTCGGTTGCGCAGCTCCAGGTTCAGGCGACGGCGATTGGCAGCACCCAGGTTCAGGCGACGGGGAATGTCAGCACCTTCCACCAATTGAAAAAGGGTTTATTGACGACTGTTGCGACGGTGGTCCTACGAAGAAACACGATCGTGCAAGAGCAACGGTCAAGCAGATGCCGGCGATGATCAGCACGAGCCGAGCGAGCGGAGCCCAGCACCCAGTACCCAAGCGGTGGCGATGTTGCTTGCCAACGACGCTCTTTCTTCTTCACAGGTAAAACATATTGGGTTATAGTAACTGCGTACTGCTGGCGTTGCGCAGACATGCCCACATGCTCTGCCACGTCCCCTCGTTGGACTCCGTGGTGGGTGGTAGGCGCCGTTACCGAAAAATACACATTTTGTCATGGGATCCCCGACCCCCTCTTTAACTGATCGTGCTTCAAAAAGGGTACGCACGGACGCAACTTTCCTACTTTGGCCCAAAAACAGAGAAACTTTCCCAAAAATACCATGTCCTCCACTGCGAACAATCATCTACAAAAGCTAGAGCAATCTCACCCTTCCTTGTGGCCAAGTGCTTGAGAGAGACCATTGGAACCGGTTATAAGGCCACGAAGACGGCAAGTGGAGATCTGCTTCTCGAATTAAAAGACAAGGAACAGTACAATAAACTCTCGCACCTCGTGGCCTTTGGTAACATCCCTGTCTCTGTGAGCGCACACCGTACCATGAATACAGTGAAGGGCGTGGTATCTGACGAAGATTTGATGACACTGAGTGAAGAAGAGCTCTTTGATGGATGGAAGGATCAAGGTGTAATACAAGTCCAGCGCATCAAAATCAGACGTAACAACAATGAAATAGCAACAAAGCACTTGATACTCACCTTCAACTCAACCACTTTACCCGAGACTCTCGAAACTAGCTATGTAAAACTCCATGTCCGACCCTTCATTCCAAACCCGAGGCATTGTTTAAAATGCCAGCGATTTGGTCATGCATCCCAGAGCTGCCGAGGACAGCTGATGTGTGCTAAGTGTGGCACAACCGGCCACAGTGCTGATGAATGTAGCCATGACGAGATCTTCTGTGCAAACTGCGAAGGTAGCCACCCCGCATACTCCAGAGCGTGCCCAGCCTGGAAAAGAGAAAAAGAAATAATAACTATCAAGGTTAAGAAAATTATCACATTCAGGGAAGCAAGACAACGAGTCTCGTTATCATTAGCACTAAAAACACCTTTTGCCGAAGTAGTGCAACGAGGGGTGGCACCACAAAGGCCCTTGGCAGTTGCCCGGACCGCGCCTAGCGCGCCGAGGCCAATGCCACAAGCCCCTGCGGCGGGAGCAGCCAGCGCTGCCCTGCCCACATTCAGCCTGTCCACACCAGTGACCTCTACAAGCTCTGGCAGCAGCCAGGGCAATCACGAGGCCAAGGGGGCTCCATCAACCCCCAGCTCGGTGGGGACAAAGACTTCGTTGATCGAGGCGAAGTCTAAACGACGCACAGATCGCTCTTTAGAGCGGGTGTCCAGTGCCTCGCAAGAGGCTATGGACACCAGTTCAAGCCAAACGGCGCAGAAAGCGCCGAAGGAGCGGCGAGCTTCGCTCGACCACCCCAAAAGGGACAAAACGCAGATTACAGGGCCTGACAAAGGCTCTGTAAAATGAGTTAATCCCCGTCTTCTTTGCACACAGCACTTTTTCGCTTTTTTTTTCACTATGGACAAAATCATACAGTGGAACGTAAGGGGAATACTTAGAAATTTAGATGACGTCCAAGAACTTCTGTGTAAGTTTAACGCGAAAGTGCTATGTGTGCAAGAAACACACTTAACTCCTGAGCACAAGACTTCCTACGACAATATATTATTTTCCGAAAAGACCGGGAGGATCCTGTCGTACCATCTGGCGGTGTAGCCATTATAGTCGATCGTAGTATAGCATGCCAACATTTGAAGCTCCAAACGGCCCTGGAGGCAGTGGCCATTTGAGCTGTACTTTTTAACAAACTCATTACCATATGTTCTGTGTACATACCACCGCATCAACAGCTACACAGACGTGATCTGGAATCATTAATAGATGAACTCCCAGAGCCATTTCTGTTTCTAGGTGATTTTAATGCACACAATGTCCTGTGGGGCGATGCTCACTGTGATGCGCGAGGACGTCTTATTGAGCAGCTCCTTTTCTCTTCTAGTTTATGTCTTTCAAATATGAAGGAGCCTACGTATTTTAGCCTTGCAAACAACACATACTCCTCCATAGATCTTAGCATTTCATCACCGTCCCTTTTACCTGTTTTTAAGTGGAACGTTTTTAAAAACCTTTATGGGAGTGATCACTTCCCAATCATCCTGAGTGCGCCGAACAAAGATCAACTACCCCCGCAGGTTCCTCGATGGAAGATTGACTCAGCTGATTGGGAAGGGTATAGAACTCTTACACACATGACATGGACTGAGCTGTCTGCCCTGACCATAGATGACGCTGTCACGTATTTTACAGCTTTTATACTTGATGCTGGATCTAAATGTATTGCCAAAACGAGTGGCATGTGTTCTAAACGGCGAGTCCCATGGTGGAACGACGCATGCAGGAAAGCACGGACCACTCAGAACAAAGCATGGGCGTTGCTTCGCGATTTCCCTACAGCAGAAAACCTGGAAAATTTCAAGCGGGTCAAATCGCAGGCAAAGAGAACGCGCCGACAAGCTAGACGAGAGAGCTGGACAAAGTTTATATCGAGCATCAACTCGTACACAGACGAGGGAAAAGCGTAGAATAAGATAAAGAAAATTAAGGGCCAACAAACGTATTCTCTTCCACTAGTTAATAGCCTCGGGGAAAGCTTGGAGGATCAAGCCAACTTTCTTGGCACACATTTCGAACACATATCGAGCTCCTCACATTACTCCGAATCCTTCCAGAATTACAAGGCACGAATAGAAAAACAAAAGTTAGAAAGAAAATCCCCAAGAAATGAGGCATATAATGCATCATTCTGCTTAGCAGAACTGCGAACAGCACTCAGCTGCTGTAATACATCTACCCCAGGTTCTGACAACGTAATGTACGCGATGCTGAAGGAACTACCCTCCGAAACTAAAGAAACGCTCCTCTCTCTTTATAATCGCATATGGTTTTCGGGTGTGATGCCCTCCTCCTGGAAGGAGGCTGTTATATTTCCAATTTTGAAGCAGGGAAAAGATCCCTCTATTGTATCAAGTTACAGACCTGTAGCGTAAACAAGCTGCCTCTGCAAGCTATTTGAAAAAATGATTAATTGCCGCTTACTCCACTACTTAGAAACAAACAAATTGCTCGACCCATACCAATGTGGGTTTCGAGAGGGTAGATCCACCACCGACCATCTGGTGCGTATCGAGGCACAGATCCGAGATGCTTTCGCCCACAAACAATACTTCCTCTCTGTGTTTCTCGATATCGAGAAGGCCTACGACACAACATGGCATTTCGGCATATTAAGAGACTTGTCTCACCTGGGTGTGCGCGGTAGAATGCTTTCCATAATCGAGAGTTACTTGTCCAATCGGAAATTCCATGTCCGTGTGGGCAGTATTCTCTCCCAAACATTTGTGCAAGAAACAGGAGTACCGCAAGGTGGTGTACTTAGTTGTACACTTTTTTATTATCAAAATGAATTCCTTGCACCTGTCCATCCCCCGCAACATGTTTTATTCCACATATGTAGATGACGTCCAGATTGGCTTCAAGTCATGCAACCTAGCAATGTGTGAGCCACAGGTTCAGTTAGGTTTAAACAAGGTGTCCAAACGGGCAGAGGAAAATGGATTCCGGCTGAACCCAGAAAAAAGCACCTGTGTCTTGTTCTCCCGAAAGAGAGGCGTGCACTCAGAACCTGACATTGAACTGAACGGTCAATGTCTGTCTGTCAGTGCGGAGCATAAATTCTTAGGCTTAATCTTGGACAATAAGTTGACCTTCGTACCACACATCAAGTATTTAAAAACAAAATGTTTAAAAGCCATGAATGTTATAAAAGTGTTGTCACGTACTACGTGGGGTAGTGACAGGCAATGTCTCATGAACCTGTATAGAAGCCTCATTCGCACCCGCTTAGATTATGGGGCCATTGCTTATCACTCTGCGACTCAAAGTGCGTTGAAGATGCTGGACGCCGTGCACCATTTGGGCATCCGCCTTTCTACGGGTGCTTTTCGTACCAGCCCCGTAGAAAGCCTTTACGTTGAGTCAAATGAGTGGTCGCTTCATCTGCAGAGAACTTATATGTCCTTTGTTTATTTTCTTAGGGTGAAAGCAGACAAGAAGCACCCCTCATACTCTACCATTATTGATTTGTCGAGCACCATTCTGTTTCAAAACAGGCCTTCGATGAGGCAGCCCTTCTCAGTTCACCTGAAGGGTCTAGCTGAGGACACTGGAGTGTCACTTGAACACAGTTTGATGGCTCCTGTAGCATACCCGCCACCATGGCAGTGGCAGACTATAGATTGCGATGTGTCTTTCCTAGAAGTTACTAAACATGCGCCTATTGCCCATATTCGAACATACTCCCTGGAACTTCAACACAAATACACACGTCCTGAGTTCTTTACAGATGTCTCTAAGTCCAACTCCTCTGTGTCCTACGCTGTTGTTGGCCCTTCCTTTTCGGTTGCTGGCCCTCTACATCCAGGCACAAGTATTTTCACAGCGGAAGCCTACGCGATACTTGTGGCAGCTAAGCACATCAAACAATCACAAATACAAAAAGCAGTAATTTATACAGACTCCCTCAGTGTGGTAACGGCTCTGCACAGTCTTAAAAAACAAAAAAACCCTGTCCTAGTTTCACTTTACTCCATTTTATGCACCCTCCACACACTCAACAGACATGTTGTTGTGTGCTGGGTGCCAGGGCACCGTGAGATTCAAGGCAACGTGATGGCGGATCAGCTTGCTGCATCCGCCCACGAAAGCACTGCCATTACACCGACATCAATCCCGGCCCTTGATCTTAAGCTGTCTCTCAAACGAAAGCTCAGGGACTACTGGCAGAGCAAGTGGAATAGACACACACAAAACAAGCTACACGTTATCAAGCCACACCTTGGCCATTGGCCACCAGTATCAAAATCGCGTCTAACAGAGGTAACACTAACAAGACTCAGGTAGGACACACATACACGACACACACACATCTTTTGTCCGGTGGCGATCCACCATTGTGTGATAAATGTGGTGAGACATTAACAGTTCTTCACGTTTTAATCCAATGTAAACAATTAGACACTCTAAGAAGACAACACTTTCCATTACCCTACCGACAACATATACCATTACACCCCGCAATGTTTGTCGGTAGGGAACCACTTTTCACCCATAAATCATTGCTAGCTTTTTAAGAGATGTCGGTTTTTATCATGTAATATACCCAGGCATTGTGTAGCGTGACCTCTCAAGAGAGGTTGCTGCTGCAGTGACTATATTTAAAAGCACTTGCCTCGCAGCCCTTGGACACAAGGGCGCTGATGAGGCACTTGTGCTAGCGCCAAATATTTTTACATGCTTTTATTATCAAAACCTTTGTCACCCTTTTTACTATGCATATCACGCCACTGCCATGATCTTAATACTTATGTTTTTACCCGCATTATCGCGAAAAATTTTGAGGCCCCTATACAGCCACGCAACATATCATTGTCCGCATCTCTACTCATCGAAATGGCGCTCTTTGGCCATCAATTGGCCCTTGCGCCACAAAGCACCACACATCATCATCATCATCACATGCAGAAATTCTTAATTTTGAAGTTGTCATTGTTCAGAAAATGAACGAATTCGAACTTTTGAACATAGGTTTGCGTTCGCAAAGAGCTCAGAGACGCTATCTTGTTTGGAATAAAAAGAGCTCGTGAATTTATTGGCTTGTTTTTCTACACGTATAACTTAATGAGTTACACGTTTCTAGTAAGGACTCCAGATTAAATCAACACACTCTCAACAATCAACATCTTTATTCTGTGAGTCTGAGAAGAAACAACTTCTAAACTGGCCACACACACACACACACACACACGCACGCACACACGCGCGCACACACAAACACACACACACACACACACACACACACATACTAAATATTCTGCGTATAGCATGCGATAGAAACACGACAATGAATTGTTTGAAGCCGTAGTGGTTCTATATATTCCAACGGCGGCTCGAGAGCGTAACTGAAATACTGTAAAAAGTTGGACCACATGCTGGAAAACGTTAACGTCCATGGATTCATTTATGATTAAATTTCGTTTTTTCCCACTTCGAATAACTCATTCTAAGCGAGATCATTGTCAAGTTTCATGAGAGCTGTATACATACGACTGTCTATGCAGCTCTAAAAAAAATACCATCCACAAAAAGATATTACCATCCACAAAAAAATACCATCCACAAAAAGAACTTATTATCGTGGAGCTTTTCGTTCGAGTTTGAGTGCACTACGTCCTTTTATTTCAGCACATAATTGATTCAAAAGTAAATAACCCAAAACTCGAGCAATTTTTTTAACTGTCACGTTGAATGTACAACAAAGTCGCAAAAGCATAAACGAAGATATACGTGCTCACTAATACCACACCGCAATGTTGTAAATTTTACATGAGCGAAAATTAGGAATAGTACTTCTGTTTTTTTTTTTAAATGCGGGCACAGCATTTTTCTGGGTGTTTCCAGTCGTCCATCGTCTGAAAGTTGAAGGTTGACAACAACGTGAAAGGAGCGAAGCATGAAAGGGTACGCAACGACAGAAAGTGTGATATAAGAGGGTAGGCGCACCGAGTGGCGTCGCCAAAGAGTCATAGCGACAAGCGACCGCTCATTTGGCGTAGAAAGATTTTGAACTCTGTGCAACGCCTTTGTCAGCCACTCGAAGGCATGTTCAATTTTCCTGCAATATTTGTCGCTGCGACGTTATGGCTAGACATGTTCTGCTTTCTATACAGCATACGGGCGGTGAAAAACATTGTTCTCTCAGTGACAGTGCCAGAATCAGCGGCGTACACGGAAAACATCTTTGTCATCCAAAATTTATTTGCAAGCCCTGATTTCGCATCGAATAAATGTGTAACAGTGTCAGAACCACAATACCATGTGGCTTGATGATCGAGAGGCTCGCAAGTGACAATGGGATAGTCCACTGATTGTTGCTTCGCTCAGTAGACCTGCACCCATTGCGTTCTGTGTACTGCACCATAAACCAAGCGTTACTGTGCAACCACAGCATATGAAGAATCAAACCCGCCTCTTCTTAGAGAATGAAAAAAAGAAGAAATTGTGGACCATCTTCCTGCGGGAACCTCGATGCAGCACAGTGCGCATTGCAATGAACCGGCGAAATGGGCGACGACGCGAGGGCGGGTAGAACGGTTTCAACCTAAACTTGGTGTAGCAATTACTCGCCTAACGTTGATTTGACACTCAGTCACAGGGAAGGTGGGTAGCATTTCGTCTACGTTTATTGCAGATAAGCGAGAAGAAAGAGTCTTTCCACTCGACGTGTGGTTCAGCGTTGCTGGCCGTGGAAAGAGTGAGGTGAGAAGTCTGTTGCGAGCGGGTGGGGCAGCCAGCAACGGCGGTCGCTGTGGCGAGCACGCTGTGGATGAGGTAGAGAGGGATGTCAGCGCGCACTTGCAAGGGAAGCGTCCGAGGGGAGAATGAGGTGAATGGAGAGCTGCGGCGTGACCTACGTGGCACAGCTCCAAAACCTGCGGTGAGAAAAACGCGTTGCGGCGCTTTCGCACGGAAGCTCATACGTGCGGCGCTGCACACGTGACTGCTTCGCATCTAAAAGAACAATCTTTCATCTGTTACAGCGGGAAAATATTTCGCTTGCCTCACCACGGTGGTCTAATGGCTAAGGTACTCGGCTGCTGACCCGCCGGTCATGGGATTGAATCCCGGCTGTGAGCTGCAATTCAGAATGAGGCGAAAAAAACCCAGATGGTCGAAATTTCCGGGGCCGTCCACTACGACGTCTCTCATAATGAAATGATGGTTTCGGGAAGTCAAACTCCACGTATCTTTAAAAAATACGTTTACGCCACAAACTACAGTTCACGCATCAAAGCTTGTCGGTCGCGAAAGTTGGGATATCTCTCAACGAAACTACTAATGTTTAGAATTGTGAAATATAGCAAGTTATTTATTAAATGGTTTACATCCTTGCGGCTGTTCCATCGGCCCTGTCACAGGTTTGTTTATTTGAAAAGACAATGATATTGTTTCAAGAACAATGCTATTCAAGCGTGGGTCGTGCGTCTCCTTTATGTAGTAGCCACCTCTAAATTTAGTCCTTGGAAAGTCCGCTTAATGGTGGTACTTGTATATGATAACTGAATATATGATGAAAAGATGCGGGATGGTGGTACTTGTAGTGTTCACTAGATGAACGAACAGACAGACGGACAGACATACAGACAGATGGACATGCGGACAGGTGGACGGACGAATGATCGTACATACATACGTACGTACGTACGTACATACATACATACATACATACATACATACATACATACATACATACATACATACATACATACATACATACATACATACATACATACATACATACATACATACATACATACATACATACATACATGCAGGCAGGCAGGCAGGCAGGAAGGCCGATGCACGCGGCCCGCGGATGGTTCGCGGTTTGCCGATAAAACCTTCGACGCTACGCCCCACTCATCGTCATTTACTCCTTGAATATGCTGTGATTTTTAAATTCGAAGCATTTTTAGCGAACTTCGGCGACATTGAGCGTATCTATCTATATATGTATCCATCTATCTAGCCATCTACGACTTTTAGCTCTCACGGCCATTTCGATAGTGGTATCAATACCAAACTTGGTATCGCAAAATATGACTGTATGAAGAACATACTTGACTAGCCAGAACAGAAAAATCAGGACCTGTGTGTCATGAATGTCATGATTCACATTTTGTGGTGCCGCAGCTCTTGTGGTGGTTTCGTTCACATGTCATGTTGCAAAACTGGTAGGGTATGAAATGATTGCATGGCGGACACATGCGACAGACTCTAACATAAAAATTATAAAATGCGCGTCATGTAACAACATGTCTACATGCCACACTCATGATGCGCCCACGGCCGTTTCGCTAGTGTCACATGTTTCAAATTTGGCATTACAGTACGAAAAGGATGACGAAGGTATGTGACTGGTGCAAACATTATAATCATGAGATGCATGTAATGTAACAACATGACTACATGCCACACTCATGATGCGCCGGCGGCCGCTTTGCTAGCTTCATCTATACCAAATTTGGTGTTCCGGGACGTGATAGGAGGGCGAAGGTATGATACTGGCGCAAACATGATAAACTTGAGATGCGTGTCATGTAACAAGGCGACTACATTCTACGCTCATGATGCACTCGCGGCCGTTTCGCTAGCTTCACATCTACCAAACTCGGTTTTACGTGACTCGAAAACTGACTACATAGCTATATGGCACATTCAAACATAATAATCACTATATGCTGGTCATGAAACAACATGACTACATGCCACACTGATGATGCGCTTGCGGCCGTTTCGCTAGCCTCATATATGCCAAATTTGGTATTAGATGAATCCAATGAATGACAAAGGTATGTGACTAGTGCAAACATGATAATTATGAGATGCGTGTCATATTAGAACATAACTACATGCCACAATCAATGCGCCAATACATGTCGACGTGATGCGGTGCGCGTGCTCGATGGCGTTGCCACGCCAGGCGCCGGTCCTGCCATATGCTCGCAGGCGCGAGCCGTGCTGCTTTGATGCATGCGCATTTCAGCGCATCCGGCATCCCTCTGTCACGAAAAGAGGGAGACACAGTGTTGTCTGGGTAGCACATCGGCGCGAAATGTAGCATGTCTCATTTCGCGCCGATTGCCGTCGGGCCGCGCCGACGGACCCTGGTCGCACCTGGCTTTATACAATAGAGTGCTCGCGTTTCGCTAACGTAGCGTCGCTGTGCCCAGCATGCGCACGCGTCAATGCTACATTGGAGTGTATTGGGCCCTTCATGAGGCGCTCGCGGCTGTTTTGCTAGCTCCACATATACCAAATTTGGTGTTACGTGACGTCAATAGATGAAGAAGTATATGACTGGTGCAAACATGATAATCCTAACATGCGTGTCATGTAAGAACATGACAACAAACCACGCTCATAGCGTTCTCGTGGCCGTTTCGCTTGATCCATATATACGAAATTCGGTATCACGTGACGTGAATAGATGACGAAGGTAAACGACACATCCAGTCTTGATAATCATGACATGGAAGTCATGTACGGAATCATTTACCTCCACCTTTTAACCTCGTGCTGATTTTAAAGTGGCATATCAATATTCCTCATTCGTGCTACGCATATCATTGATTACCACTGTACGTGGGATCTGCCAATTTTATTGTGATCATACATTCCGTTGGATGATAGCTTTTATGTATCTTGCTAGGCGTGTTGTTCGAAGTACTAATAAGTCACGACGTCAATGCCTGTATCCTCTACTACGAGCCGCCACTTTGAACAAGGCTCGTCATCTATCATTGGGTTGTGGCCCGTGCGATGTGTTTTGTTTTCCGCAAACACCTCTATCATCGGATTGGAATTCCATGTAAACAACTTGTGCCCTTTGAGAATGGGATTGTTTCCCTGTCGAGAGAGGCCGCAACTCGACAAGCTAGTTTGTGTTTACGTGGATCTGGAAGCACTGCTTCCTCGATTGAGTTTTCTGTGAGAAAGCTGCGCTTAGCTTTCATTCGTGCGACAGGGACTTTCGACAGTGAAAATGTTGCAGTGAGTCATGGCCTTCAGCGTCTTTCTTCCTCTCAACGACCAAAGTGATTAACGAGGGCCCTTTCGATGCGCTTGTTGCCTTCTATTCAAATGGCTTGGCCAAAGCAGGATGCCGATTGCCGGCGGCGTGGCATGCATTACTGTGGTATCACACACCTTTTTTTTAATTAAAGACGGCCGCGAAAGGCTCTGCCTTCGTGTTGTGTTCATTGGTGGCAGGAAAGCAATTTGCATTAGAAAAAAATAAAACTGTTTTCGTGCGTAGAAAGAAAAACGGGGTGGGGGGTGGAACGGGGAATTGGGCTGGAATAAGCGAAGAGAGTTTATAAACTGTAATTCCTCGATGTAGCTGAAATTTGAAGGACAAGGTGAAAAATTGCCTATAAGAAATAACAGTCAAAACGAGAGTTAGACCTCGATAAAATGAAATGAAATAAAAAAGTTTCCACTCCCGCAAGCCAAAACGTCTTGTTTTTCTGTTTTTATCTTGGTCAGCATGTTCGTTTATTTGTCTTAAAGAAGTAACAGAGTAAAAAAGAAAGCAATCTTAGGGTGCTGGAGTGGAAGCTAAAAGCTTTTGGGTTATGTTACAGTTTTTATGTGTCTGCTATAAAATAACTTCATACATTGTATTTATAGTGCAATTACCAATTCGTTCAGCAATGGCATACTCCGTACTTTCACTGCAGAATTTCTACCCACTTGCTTATGAAAGAAAAACTGTCACAGTACTATCTAATTTTACGTATACGTCAAGATAGGAATATATATTTCATGCTTATGGAACAAAGCTTGGGGTCATGAAAGGGGAGTTGTATTTTTTCGACCATAACACCATGCTGCGAAAACTTGCAAAAATGCTCACGTACGTCACGATGAGTCAGCAACCTAAATCACTTCACTATCCTTTTGGTCAACTGGAGGTACAACTTCAATAAAATTAGGACCCCTGGTGTTATGCCTGGAAGTCCCACCCAAACAGCATTGCTTCAGTGAAGTATTCAAGTTGTATCGTTAAATGCAAGGGCACTCAACCAAGGCGGCAGCCTTGTGTAATGCATTGCATCTTTCGTGGTGGGCCTAACGAAACTGACGGAAATCTCACACAACGTGTAGCGAGCCCCCTCGCCCACGGGTCCGACTTCAGCCAGCAACCCGTGGCGGTTCTTGATTGGAGGCTTCGAATTACTGGCTGATGCAAGACATCATCAAGGGCTATAAAAAAACCAAGCTGCGCGAAGGCGAGAGAGCGACTGAAGAAGTCGTGAGTCATCGTCGGACATCGGTGTGAGCCAAATGAGCTGTCGGCCGAAATGCCGTATATGTAACGCGTCCGTTTATACTCTACATAAATGTTGCCTTAATTCACCATCGCCTTGTCACCGGCGTCTATCAGCTCGGCGCACATACAGCCGCGAGCTGATACACCCGATATCCAACACTTGTTACAGCGCGTGAGGCAAATTGTAAATTATTTTGTGTGAGCTTATGTAAGATTTACACTACCCTATTTAATGGGTTTTAGGCAAAAAGGCTTTATAATATTTTTTTTCATTGGGACTGGCGCTCTTATATCGCAAGATGGACAGTGCCTTCCAGGGAGTCTACGTTTTTGTGCGCTGCCTCTGGCACAGCTTGTTACTTTGACACGAATTCTCACGACTTTTTCAGCTACGACACTTTCAGCTACGGATACAAGATTTTAACCTGCCTGTAATTATTCAAACTGATTTTGGCTTCGGACGAACGCTGGAAACGATTTCCAGTTCCAACAACTGTGAGCAGGCACTGAAGCGAGCGTCGGTTGTTTTAGTCTTCCGCGCAGTCACTTTCTCTCGGTGGTGGTGCATGTATACAAGCGATGATGACCCGCCAGTGATGAATGGGCGATTTGGAGCCTCGATGCGTTGTTTACGCCAGTGCTGCAGAGCGCAGAACTTCATTAATTGATCTCAATGTGAGCCGCTGTAGGCAAAGAAGGTTTGTGAGGAAAATCATCACTATTCTGAGGTTCGCTTGACTGAAACAAATTTCTATATAATCCCTAAGAAACCAGCCTGGGTTTTTGTATGAGTTATTATGAAATAATAATTAAAGCGTCGTTCATAAGAGTGAAAGTTCACTGTATGTCTTACTGTTCACTCTTCTTTTTTCAAACCAAGTGATGGGTGGGGGACGCTGCGATGAGCCTTCGCTATCAGTTCAAGGGAAACACTGCCCACGTCAATGCAATTAGTCCGTCTTACGAAGCGTAGTCGATAGCAGGACTAGATGGTATTGCTCTATATTATTGAAAGCTGCTCAAACGACAGGACTCTGAGTGAACACTGCGAAATCTTGGCAACTGGCAGATTTATTAAAGGAACAAAAATAAAAAGCAAAAACAAAAGCAAGTGTCCCAAACGAATTGCGCAATCATTGATACGTCGGAATTTTTCAACTAGGAAAATACAAAAGAAAAAAGCGGAAAAGAACGATCGGTAACAGGTTGGAACGTTGGAACTTTAGATAGGCACTAACGAGGCATGACAACAGAAAAACAAAACACAAGAGCCAGAGACCTTATGCTTCTTATGCACTCAGCAATATTCTCCGAAGGCATGGTCACTAGCTGTTCGGGCCATGAAGTCAGTCCAGAGTGCATGCCCACTGGTGGTGGTTCATGCGCTTTTGAGGAGCAAAAGCCGCAGATATCTAAAGCTGTAACCGACCACAGACTTCACACGCTGCTATTTCTGGAAGCGTACACGTAGCTTAGGCTCTATTAGCCAACCACCATTACAATATGAAAGCTGTTAATTACTGCTCACATTTTCTTTAGAGTCACCATCACTTGCATAAGTATTTCGTGAATGCCGTATGTGTAAAGCCGGGAAATGCGCGTAATGCTCACGAAGGTTACGACGCTGCTATTTAGTTAAAAGCTTTTCGCTTTTTCTACAGAGCATTTTGACTCCATTTATATAAATGACAATCCCGACTCCTTTCGCCGCTTTATCTATGAACGTAGTCTATGAATCGATGTTGATTCTCTTTCAGACATCGTCACTTCGACTGGTTTTCCCAATAGAGGTATTTCAACTTGCTGCCCTCAGACAAAGGCTACAAGTTTATCAGAAATCCTACATCCGCTTTGTCCTCATGTTTTATCGAACAAGAATTAGAAGAGGGACTCTTATATTGGAGTCGATAATTGCGGCATGCCTTTACCGGTGGCGTTACCATTTAAGCCCGTACTAAAGTGGTGCCTTTCCCATATCGGTCTCAATGGGAGGTCCTTTCAACGGCCAGTGTGCCGAGGGTCACTATTCGGGCATGGCCTGGGCTACGACCTAATGCTTTTGTTATCAATAAGTTCAAGCGCAGTTCTATCCCTTTCATCTGTGATATTGGCAGAATCCTAATATCCTTTTACTCCTGAGGTTCGGTGGCACGTACAGTGTTTGTTGGCGAAAGACCCTTTATATTCGCCGTTGAGTAAAGGCGGTGGATCATTTATCCACTTTTAAAAAACCACTAAATACTGCACGCGAAAACCATCTTATTATGTTATATAATCTCTTTGTCATTCATAACCATTTGGGCCAAAAGCACAAACTCATCCGAAGTTGTGGCACGGGAATGAGGCCCCTAGTTTATTGCATACGCCAATCGTCGGTATCAAGCAGTCAATGAAATTTTCAAAACAAAGAACTAAAAGTTTTAAGAAAGTTTTCAAACAAAAACACTCCGCAGGGGCGTCTGCGTAAGTAGGCGTTTGGCGCGTAGCGACACCACGGACCCGAGCTATTGTGGAAGTTTCCACAACCTCCCACGACTAGCCGTGCGTGGCTTTGCCGTGTCTGGGGAAAAGGGGATCCTGGGGGTTGAGCTGATGCTGGGTGATTGGACCTTTAAGGCCCCCCGGCAGAGGCAACACACCCCTTTGGCCCCTGCTTCACGTAGACGGCACCCCTGGGTTGAACCACCCAGGGGAAATCGGCAGTCGCCTTTTCCTATCTCTCTCCCCAACAACTTCGCCTTTATCTCTCACCTTTAGTCTGTCCTGTCTACTTATCTCTTCTGTTTACTTCCACTTTACTGGCGGCAAGGGTTAACCCTGTGCAAATAGCCTACCTTGGCCTAGGCGCATTTGGTTGTGGCAATGTTGTACGGTGGACGTCTGCAAGCTTTCAGCACCTGCAAACTTGCAGCATCCCCTTGTTGGGCTTCGTGGTGGGTGGCCGCGAACGCTGCTGAACGAAAACAAGACCGGCATGCATTGAGCATTCCCTCTACTGCCTGATCGTACCGGCCTAAAGTGGGTACGCACCGATGGCATAAATTTCTTCAACCAGCCAATAGAAACATTTCCCCACTTCCACGTCGTTCACTGTGAAAAAACCGGAAAGCAAGCCAGGACCGTATCTCCTTTCGTAGTTGCCAGGTGTCTTACTGAAACTCCCCGGGGCTGGATACAAAGTAACTAAAATGGCTAGGGGAAACCTTCTCCTCGAAATTCGGGACAAAGCACAATTTCTAAAGCTAGACAGCCTCTCAACGTTTGGTGACGTACCGATCACCGTAACACCACACAGATATATGAACATCCCTCGCGGAGTGGTATCTGACGCAGACTTATTTGACCTGACTGAAACTTAACTTTTGGAAAGCGGAAGAGCCAAAATGTCACTAATGAACAGAGAATTATCATCAGAAGAGATAATAAGGAAACAACGACGAAACACTTAATACTCACCTTTGCATCCAGTAAACTAGCAGAATCTATTCAAACAGGGTAAACGAAGACATCTATCAGGCCATACATACCAAACCCTCCTCGTTGCTTCCAATGGCTTTTCAATGTCCATGGCTTTGAAACCTGTCGTGATCGCCAGACTTGTGCACAATGTGGAGTCCTAGGCCACGCGTCTGAGAACTGCAAACAACAGCCACACTGTGTAAACTGCGAAGTAACCATGCCGCATATTCACGTTCCTGCACATACTGGGAAAAAAAGAAATAATTACATTGAAGGTGAAGGAGAACATTTCATTTAAGGAAGCACGGCGAAGAGTCGCACCATTCAATGGACGTACATACGCTGATGCGGTGCGTCAAAGGGCACCGCCACACAAGCCCTCACCACTCCTCTGGCCTGCGCATAGCGAGCTGGCGGTTGTAGCAACGGCCCCCAAGGCGGCTGTAGTGCAGACTACTCCTCCTACTTGCGAACAGAGACCAGAGACTCCAGGGTTGTCAGGTCTCAAGGCCTCACCTAACCATGTGAGGTCCAGAATTGGAACTACCACCTCGCATGTGCGGGCATACAGTTCTCCGAGAAGGCAATGGATACGTCGGTACCCTTGGTGCCGAAAGAGTGGCATGGTTTTTCGGAGCGCGACAAGAAAACAAAAATGCAGATGACAAGTCCTGTTGACAGCCCTATTATCGAATTCAACTACCCGCTTAAACAGCCACTCGCTTTTCGTACACACAGCACTACTTTACATTCACCGTGAACACGCTAATTATACATTGGAGTATCAGGGGCTTTCTCAGTAACCTTGACGACGCCCAAGAACTTTTCCGTGGACACTAACCAAAAGTGCGTTGTGTACAAAAAACACACCGACTTTCTCCGTAAATACTTTATTTTCCGAAAGGACCGTGATGATTCCAAGACATCATTCAGAGTTGTTGCCAATATAGTGAATCAAGGGATTGCATGCACACACTTTCAGCTTCGATCATCTCTTGAGGCAGTGGCTGTTCCAGCTGTGCTTTTGAAGAAACTGATCACAATAAGTACTCTTTACGTACCTCCGAGCTATCCACTACAAAAACATGACTTCCAGTCCTTAATTGACGAACTTTCGGAGCCTTATGTTTTCCCTAGCAGGCTATGGGGTGACTTTCGTTGCGATGCACGAAGTTGACTGATTAACCAGTTCCTTCTCTCGTCGAGTGCGTGTCTTCTGAATTGAAAAGAACCAACTTAATAGATACTTGCTAATACCTACTCCTACATAGACCTAAGCATAGTATCTCCGTCTCATGTGCCTCTACTCCATGGGGGGAAGTCATCAGTAATCTATACGGAATTGACCACTTTCCCATATTTTTGAGCACAACTACAGCAACTGAGTGCCCGCCACGGGTTCCCAAATGGCTCATAAAAAGAGCCAACTGGGAACAGTTTTATAGCTTCACTCGTCTAGGTTGGAGTGACATATGTACTTTGGGCATGGATGCTCCTGTCGACTACTTCACAGCATTTTTGATTGATGCTGCAACAAAATGCATCCCACAAACTTAGAGACACCCTTGAAAAGGACGTGTGCCGTGGAGGAACTCTCAATTCCAAAACGCGCGCAAACAGCAAAACATAGCATGGAGGTTTCTTCGGAACTCACCGACAGCCGAAAGTCTTCACACCTTCAAGAAAATAAAGCCTCAAGGCAGGAGAAAGCGTCGACAGGCCAGAACAGAAAGCTGGCAGAAGTTTTTGTCAGGGATCAATTCATACACACAGGAGCCTAAAGTCTGGAACATG
>NW_023613860.1:0-48188 GCF_013339725.1 Rhipicephalus microplus
TCATTTTATCCACGGCACGTTGGATGGGACACGGAAGCGCAAGGTCACTGGCTCGCAAGGAGTAACCAAGCGAGAAGAACTAAGCAGGCCGTCAGCGAAGAGCTTATCGGGGCTCGGAGGCAAAACGAGTGGGTTTTGCCATTGTTACGTTCCCCGTTTGCCAAGAAAGGCCCACAGGGTTCGACCGCCACGCATTTGTCTAAAAAATTGAGTAAAGGCCAAAACACGGTACGGCCGCACGCCCGGTTTCGCTCCATTTTTTCTGTGTGGGCCCGGTTTACGAGTGATCCAGATGCGGCGACAGCTTTTCGGCTTCGGCTGGAGAGGAGGAGCCCGCACGCGCTCTATGTTGCTGATTGTATAAAAAAAAAAAACAGGTGACTCATGACGTCATCACGCAAGCCGGTCGCCGGTCGTGAAACATGGCGCTCGGCTGAAGCGAGTGGCAAGGCCATGTCGGCAGCCACGTAAAAGAAGTTTATTTGGACGTTATTGCAATCACCACTTGAGTTAATGAGCATCCGCGAATATATTCATCGAGAGGCAGCAAGCCGGCACAACCTTCCTGTCCTCCTCACTGCCTGTGAAAGCCGAGGGAACCTGACGGAGAGTTGTGTTTACGTGAGGTTCGGAGACTGCCGATTTCGTGTGTTTCGTGCCATCGTTGGCTTTGCTTTCGGAAATGAAATTTCATCAACTGCTGGTGTAATCTGCGTATGACACATGATCATTCTACCAAAGCGTCAAAAGTGTTCGATCGTCGCAAACAGTGTATGCGATTTGTATATCTGCCATGTTCACTCCAGTGAAAAGCGTCTGGTGCTTTCGGTGAACGGGCATTGTTGTGTGAAGTACGGAGTGACGTTAGTCTGTGGCGGTAAGGTTTATTGCCGTTATTCGGCATGTTCTGGTGCGTGTGCTTTGCTTTGCCTCTGGCAACGTGCTGTCGTGACTGCGTCGCGTCAGAAATGCTCGATCATGTCCCCAGTTGAAGCTTGCCCAAGAGACACCGGTTTCAGTATTACATTGTTTCAGTATTACATAGTTTCAATATTACATAGTTTCAGTATTACATAGTTTGATGTCATCACTTCGGGTTGGTCTTCACTGCACTCGCTGTAATAGTCGACTGTAACCAGCAAATTTTTTTCCTTAAATTTCAAAATGTAGCATCCGACCTGTTATCAACATTAGCTTGGTTCTGGATAAAGTGATAATTCCTTTTTGCTCTGTGTGTGCATACTTTTGGGTGTTTCGATTCTGAATTGATTCCTGGCAAGAAGACGCATTCACAAGCGTGTCACGGACAGCTGTCAATTTGAAGATGCAATGAGTGAAGTTTCAGTTTGCTTTTCCCTCGAAGAGACATTGGGATGATTATGCATAAATCATTGAAAAGCGGGTCGCCTTCAAAAGTGAGCTTATCTCTGAACGTGAAGTGTATCCACATATCTTTGAGAAGTTCATGTTTGCCTTATGACCAGCCTGACAGATTGATTTACTCAAGTCTTTGCAGTGTGTCATCACTCTCAGTCGATGCTCTAATTAACCCCAAGGTTTCATTTCTCAAATAGACGTAATTTATGACATTGAGGTTCTCAAGTGCCTGCTCATTACTTTTGCTGTGAAGTAAAGCATAAGCTATTGTGTCAGCCAAGACTAGTTCTTTGCCTGGTCTGTGCTCGACTGTCATGCTGTACTTTTGTCTCTTGAAAATCATGCCTTGCAATGGTCTTCGACCAGTGTCTTGGAATCAGCGCTTGTGTCATGTACTTCTTGTGTTTTTTGTCCTCTTTGTGCGTTGATCGTAATAAGTATGTTTCAACTATCCCAATTTTCTACTTTACTTCAATTTTCTCAGAACTTCATCCAATTGTTTCTTTGGGATTGCTTGCAGTGATTTATGATTGCTGGTTATACTCGTTTCTTTTCCAAATGTGTACTGACGAAAATTCTTTAAGGCAAAGGCCATGGCCAACATTTTCTTTTCCCATTGTGTGACGAAGTTCTGTTGGTGTCACTTCCAATAGTGCTATGTTCAATCTTTGACAGTGAATTTTATCAAAGGCTTCAGTACATACAAAATTTGGGCAGGAGTAAAGACAACTGGTTGCGACAACCATTCTGCTAAGCCATTGTGCTGGCTTTGTTATGCACACCTGTTTTCTCCGGCTTCATCATCGTTTTTTTTTTCGACTTGTGGTTGAATGCTCGAATGCTCTCCGCAACTTTTTATTGCTTTCGGGAGCGTATCTGGCCTAGTGAACCAGTAAACATATACCGAGAGTATTCCTAGAGTATTCCTGAAGACGTCTTTTTTGTATTGTAAAGGTCTGCAAAAGCAGTGCACCGATAATTTATTAAGGCTACACGCCCCCAATCACTTCTTCTTTCTTCTCTTGCTGGCTTTCTTGTGCCCATATTTTTTACCCTCTTCATCTTTATTGCCGTTTTGGCATGGTAAGTGTTCGAACTTGTCAACTTTTCTTAGGAAATTTTATCGATCCCAGCCCATGAGATTATAGTCTACAATTATCGATTCATTTTTGCACTGTTTTTCTTCCAATGAGAACAGTGAGGGTCCTCTGATGATGCTACAAAATGCAGATTACCTCTGTCCATTTGCTGTGGTGATTTCTAGGAAAGTTTTGCCTCAGAAGTGCACTTTGCTTTAGTTTCCATGTCCACAGTGTGCTGTATGGTTCTACTTGCTACACATGTCTACATAAAATGACGTAAAGTGCTGCTCGGCAGTTCACTTAAATTTTATTGATTTTCTATTCAGTTTAGTGATAGCGGAGATGGAGCTTGGTTGGGTGCTTTCCATTGCCAAGATGACTTTTTGCTCGCTAGCTACAGCCAGGGCCCGCAACTATCTTCAGCCTTTACAAACAGCTGCAAAGTGATTCTTTTTTTTTTTGCATTTGGGCATGTTTGTTTTTTAAGCTGGGCATGCTTCGGTTTGCGCTCTTGGATACCACTACAGTACTGGCATTTTGGTTGCAGCAAATTTTTAGGACAGTTATTGTACAAACTTTAAAATATTGGCATCTGTGGGATGAACAATGTTTTTTTCCTTTGTGCAAGTGACTTGCTATTCTTTGAAGTAGCCTCTTTAAATGCTTTCACTTGAATTTGAGAATGCTCAGGAGCTAAGCACACCTTTTCAACCTCCAGCAGCATTGGATCTTCGAACTTGAGAATGTATGCAGAAGCCTTTTCATCATAGACGCACAGATGATCTAGTTGCGGATAATTTTTTGTTTGTTTCTGAATCCACAGTCACACGCTTTGCGTTTTCAATCAGTTACGAAGCGGCTTGCTTTAATTGTATACAGCATGGTTTAAGGTTGTAATACGAATAATTGTGTTTGTATTCATGCACTGGGTATTTTATGTATATGTGATTGTGCAATAAAGCCATCCTGACATTTAAAATACACTCAGTGTGTTCACATGCTTTAGTGTTAGATATCATTTCATTGAATATTATTGGAGGTCTTCAGCATAATAATAATTATTAATTAATAAGAGGTTTTCATTTATTATCAGGATAGTAAGGAAGGCTGGAAAAAAAAAGCTGAGGAGCAGCTTGACGTACATCCGGCCCCCCAGAAGTACACTTTCACTAGCTTAAGCGGGCCAGAACAGCACGCCCTTATTAACAGCAATAATGAGCTGGAACTGTAGAAAATGAAAAGGTGGAGAAGAAACAGGGTTATCAGAAACTATGCAATACAATTCCACCGGAAATAAATAACTAACCACTTTTTTACACAATATTAAGCTGCACTCTCTAGAAAATGGTAGATTTACAATAAATAAACTTAAACGTCAAACTTCCTCAAGAAACATAAACTGCAAAAAATTTCTGCAATTTTGAAAGAAAGTGAACTCTGAAACACAGAGCCCTAATATAACCTCATATTGCTAAGGGGTACTGTGGATTATTCTCTCGGGTTCTTCAACATTCATCAGAATCTAAGTGCTATTGCGAGCACTATGACAAACAACACATAAGCACGTGGCCAGTATCCTGGAACCCAATGTTGGGCACTTCGCGATAGTAACTAATGCAAATGGTGCGAAACATTTGGCACGGTTGCACTGAATGTTGCACTCCCACCTTGCTGGTGCTGAAAACAAAACAGCACCTGACCACGTGTTATCCTCTCGTGAATATAAGGCAGGAAAACTAAGCGGATTACCACAACCAGCCATTTATCTGTTTATCAGCTACTTTGTTCACATGTGTATGTTATTACAACACAACAGTTCTTTCGAATTACAAGTCACTACCTGTTATACATTCCATCGGTTGTAAAAGCAGATGCATGATGGGAGTGACAACGATGCATGGAAAAGTGTTACCCCTTCCGTCTTTTTTTTTTTAACAGATCCTGTGAGAGAATCGATCCAAACTTGTGGTTGGAGGCTGTTCATCCATGCAATTTCGTGTTTTCTCTGTACTGCTTGTAATAGTAGGCTGGTGCTCTTGCTCTAGGCCTCCATCGAAACGCGGCCGCCATCACCACGAAATAAACTCATTTCCAGCAAGCTCAGCAACGTGACTGTGATAATAATCACATTATTATAGACGCAGCACAAACACACAAAAAAGAACATGAAACCGATAGGTCTAGCTCATAACTATACTTTTTATTTTAAAAAGAACGATCAGAAGAGTCAAACCATGTATGTTTCCCGCATGCACAAACAGAAAGAACACACCTTCTATTGTGTAAAAAAATTGAAATAAAGCTGTCTAAATTAAAGCCAAATGAGAAGTCTAAAATTTCATACTCGTAATTGTGCAACATCACTGATAGTTCATTGATACATGAACCAGATTACTTCCTGATATAGTATGCGTCATTGAGTATATTTGATAAGGTATTATTTAGACATGCCAGGTTTTAGTTAATCAGTTGCCATACGTTTCAGCGCAATGGCTGGTGCTTTCATGTATGTCAAAATGCACTTTTCTGGTTGAATAGTAATCTATTCAGAATGAAGAAGACCATTCAAGAATGTTCTGATACACAAAGGAGTGGCTTGTGACCAGTACGAATATGTACAACAGTTTAAATTAGGGAAACCTGGTCACAGTGAATATGATAAGAATAGCGTGTGTTAGTACATTGATAAAACATTCCCTTGATACTGCAGAACAAACGTGAAACTGTGAATGCATGTTCTCAAATAAATTAAGAAAGCAAGTTAAAAATCATGTCTGATAGTCCTGTGGCACACATAGCAACATAGCAAAGTTCATGCCGCAATAGATGGAGAACATTAGACCATGTGCAGTGGTACTGTGATACTGCATCATGTAATTGAGCCAAACCTAATAAACAAGTGCACCACAATGCTACGGTACAGTTTTGGGTCCAAAGTATAGTTCCAGAAACTTCCCAGTTAGCCCACATAAGTGTTACAGCATCCACACCCAAGCACGGTAACTCAGTAAGTATTCCTCATTGCACTTTAAAAAACTGAAGGAACAGGAGTCAGTCTATGCTTGCTTTGAGAGAGCTGGAACAGCTATCAAGCTTCTTTAGTGCGCAGCAGATATATGGCAATTTATATGGCAGATATATGGCAAATAAATAAATCAACAAAAATTTGGAGATTATTTTCATCAGTGACAATGAGAAGGATGGTGTCAAATATTTCTGCCAGGTTCCTTCTGTGAAGCAGTTTAAGTTTGCAATGTTTTTAAGCTGTTGTGTCACCGCATGTGATGTAAAGAAGAATACCATACCACATCTGCATACCATGTCGATCTACATTTCCAATATGTTTGCAATAGTTTTATTCACGTGCAGTGAAGGCCAGTGAGAGGTAAATTGTTTTCTTGTGGTGGCTTCTCTATCTACATTGCAGGGTGCCTTAGGTTAACTCTACCATAAAAGTGGTACCTTGATCGGAGAACTGCGGTGCATCATGTCGGAGCCTGACACTGTTGTTAAAAAATTTCGCTACCATAGTGGCACTACCTTGGGCAGATCTTTTTCTTCTCGAAATCGCAGTTATGTTGCTTCGTAGCAATGTTGATGTAATGCTGGTGACGTTATCAGTGTTGTTGTGTATCATGGAGAGTCCTATTACGTTTAGACAAAATCGGTGACATCATTATTGTGATGCAGGCCTTAAAATCCCAGGGAAACGTGCAAGAAACCGAAGTGCCCAGCAGTCACATTGTACGCAGAGGCTGCAAACATCTCTACATAGTGCTAAGGCACAACGAAAATGTAATTGGCATAGACTGTTAACAAGTCTTATTTAAGAGAATGTCATTTCATAAGTGAACTCAGGACAATGTAGACTTTAATATTTGAGAACTCCACCAGTTTTGCCTTTTAGGTACTCCACAAGGCTTTGTTGTTTTAAATCGGTCTGGTGTTGCTCAGTGAAGTCACCTGTGCTTAAAGTTGCAACAATGGTGTCGCATCTTGTTTGTTTCAGTGCAGACATTGGCGTCGCAGTTTTTTTATCCAAATTTGTACACTAATCCAATCCACATCAGGCCCGATCAAACTGACTGTCTAACAAAGGCGTTGGTGTAACATTGCAAAAGACCATTCAACCGATTTTCCTTGAAAAATTCGAATATGTGTCTTATTTGCGTGTCTAACACAAGCAATTTCGCCTTAGTTGCCCACTGAGGTTTTTTTGTCACTATATGGTCTTACAAGTCGTCTTCAAGTGACTGGTAGTGATGATTCATCTGCTTGTGTTCCTGTATGTTGACATGTTCAGTCTAGAAAGTTCAGGGTTCATTTGACAAGGCACTGGACAGTAATGGAAACAAATTTAAATTTGTAAAATGACCTTTGTATATTAAGGCACAATTTAACTATGACCAATAATCATGCTGACAAAAGTGTAAACTTCAACATACTACCTAAGCGAGTTATTTCAGGAATAACTACTCGAGCAAAGCTGTAAGCTTTACTCAGACTCAACTCAGAATGCTTGACTAGACACTACAACTTGAAAAGCTAAGCCATGGGCCTAAAGTACACCAAATTGAATGTTAAAGCTTCCCCTCAAAAATAAATCAATAATTTTTGTTCAAATAATCGGTAAATGCTATGCGTAACCCAACAATATGACAATACAGTGCCCTTGAAAAGCGCAGTCTTACCATGATTCTCTCCATACACTAAGTGTCATAAGATTCTAACATTGGTACACAATGAAACACTTGGCCGATTATAGCATCAGATGATAATGTAAGTCCTAACGCTTGAAAAGTGTAGTGTTGTCATGATATCTTACAACAGGAAGCTGTCACACTATTTAAGGAAAATCAAAGTGCTCAGCGAAACGAGGCAGTCTTGCCGAAAAAGTTATCCACGAAAAAGACAGTTGCAACGTAGAATAAGCTCATGAGAAAGTTATATTGTATAAATCTAGTGTCACGCATTGAATTATTTGCCTGTAACCGGTGTTACGTTAGGACTAATTAGGTGGTTCATAAATCAGAGCTTACAGAGCATCTTGATAGGGTGAATGAAATCATTTCGTGAGTTTTCATGTCATTCACTAAAGAAACTGTAGATGTGTATTTCGGTTTGATCAAGCCGACATACTCGGATAGTTTATGAACTAACAATTGAGAGAAGCAGTTCGACTACTGTGATGCATCCTGTATTGTAGTAATCTTCCATGATTCTTTCACAGAGTGTAATTTTCCCTGAATGTGTTACATAGGAAAACTGTACACCTCATGCATATTATTATTCTTTTTTTCAATGGTAAGGCTTATCCTGTACCTTCTTCTGTCGCCAAAAATCATGCATAGTTGATGACATGCTTTCAAAAGTATATATGATGTGCGTCAATGAATTCTACCTAGTATTGTGAGAAGCGCCCACGTGCCCTGTGTGTATTGCTCAAGAAGCTCGGCCTTTCACTGTGAATACACTGTGCTACCAGGTATGGCAAAACTTTGAAATTGAATATTCAGTTTACATAAGCTTCAGCTCAATGCAACTAAAGCATTCAGACTCCCAAGCATAGGTCAGCAACACAAGAGAATACTTAGTCACTCTGAAATTCTTTAGGCTTCTAACTCGCTAACTTTCATACAGACTTTTACTCATGGCCACAGGTACTCACACATATTCATACTTGCTTACACACACACTCAATGCAACTCACTCACATGCCTACTCACGCCTTCTTACGCTCATGAGTACTGGTTCACACACATACTCATGACTGCTACCATTGAACAGTACTGATTGCTCACATTTATACTCAGGCCTTCTCACACTCATCAGTACCCACTAAGGTCTAGCTCACGTGTATTGGTATTACTTGTGCTCATGCATGTGAGTTGCCCCACCACATCACACGAAACTACCCTATCCGCTTGCTTCAAAATCACTATGATCTGAATAATTTTTACTTGCTCAATTGTTCATATCAGGATGCAAGGTAAGTGTGGTGATATAAATCTAAAATTCAACTACTTGGCACTTATTTTCTATTATGAAGGTTGTTACAGTTTGAAATCAAAACTGTTTTGTGTGTTTTATGTTGTCCGAGTGTAGGCATTTGTATGAAGGTAATATGAATATTTTTTTATGTTCAGTGTATTTAGTTCAATATGTTCTTTTGAAAAATAACAATGATGTTATGATGTTTATAGAAACTGTATTCTGCTCAAGTTTTCTGTTATGCAGTTAGTTTGAATATTGAGCGAGTAGCGTGATTTTTATCATTCAATTCTTCACAATGTATACACTCTTGCAGTATGCTAGTGTGAAGTGTCAATTTATCTGTTTTGTTTGCCATGGTTCAGTAGCTGCTCCAACTTTTTATTCTATTTTTCGTAATGGGGTAGTGAACTAGTCAAGCTGTTCAAACATAAGTGTGCGCAGGGTTCCCCTTCTGGGGGGAAAGCTTAATACAGTACCCACCAACTCTATCATGGTCATGTATAGGGTCCACATTGCACCCACCCTTTTTTGTCCACCTGCCACTTGTGCATGTGCCTATGGTTCCAAAGCCAGGATTTTTTCAGTTTTTTTTTTGTAATAGAAATCAAAATAACTTCATTTAATGTGATGCGTGGTTATGCCTACTCTCATTTGTGATTACTCACACTCATACTGTTATTTACTCATTTTCTCATAATGCACACGTACGAAGTCATGCCTTTTGAGCGAGAGTGACCGAGTGTGCTTATGTAGCCAAGCTCTGCTCCCAAGACACAGAATATAAGTTAGAAAACACCTTCCAAGTGCCTGAATACCAATTCTTTGTTATGAACCAAGTTTTGGAAATGCAGTATAAATAACAAAGACCAGTACCAGCTATTCTCAGGTATGTGTCATCAAACTGCAGTCATTTATAATAAAAAAATGTTATCACATTTGTTGCGACGCAGCATGTGTAACCACCAAACCCAAACCTGTTGATTTATTTATTATTTATTTTATTTCGAAGGCCCTCA
Source organism: Rhipicephalus microplus (assembly GCF_013339725.1). Classification (NCBI taxonomy): domain Eukaryota; kingdom Metazoa; phylum Arthropoda; class Arachnida; order Ixodida; family Ixodidae; genus Rhipicephalus; species Rhipicephalus microplus. The sequence continues at coordinate 9,470 of NW_023613860.1, forward strand.
CAGCAGGGATTTACATGAGAGTGTGTGCAAACAATGTAGTAATAAAAATGATTCTATTGCATTCCTAAATTAATCTGTTTTGAAAATGATCGATGACACTTGAGGGAAGAGCGTTCTTGTGCCTTGGCCACCAGAGCGGAAAAGGAATGGTTGTGAGGCTGTGGTGCAAGCAGGAGGTAGGCAAATGGCCTTGTGGAGGTGAAGTACGATGGGCTGGTGGAAGGGGGCAGGCGTGTACTGAATCACATGATACACTTCGGTCTACAAGGATAGTCTAAAAACTTACAGATAGGCCTACGTTAAGTAAACCTGCATTACTTTACGGGCGCAGTGACACTGGGTATGATATGAGTAATCTGAATAGATGAATTTAACTGTGCGGTTTTGAACTAGTTTGGTGAACTTAGCTTACTTTGTGGTGGGTTCCCAATGGCGCATGCATATTATAGTTTGGGAAAATTAGGGTCTTTGTAGGCTAGTAATTGAATTAGTGCAAGCGCTCTCAAATTATGACAGGTAGATTGCCCCTATTCTCAAGAGAACGTATATAAAGCTCTATCTTGCCGGTACTTAGAGACGGAGCAGAAACCTGGAGACTTACAAAGAGGGATCAGCTAAATTGAGGTACCGACGCAGCGAGCAATGGAAAGAAAAAAGGTAGGTGACCCTAAGAGACAAGGAGAGAGCAGAGTGGATTAGGGGACAAACGGGGGTTAAGGATATCATAGTTGAAATAAGGAAGAGTAAATGGACATGGGCCGGGCATGTAGCGCGTAGATAGGATAACCGCTGGTCGTTAAGGATAACTAACTGGATTCCCAGAGAAGGCAAGCGGGTTAGGGGGAGACAGAAGGTTAGGGGGGCAGATGAGATTAAGAAGTTTGCGGGTATGAATTGGCAGCAGCAAGCACAGGACCGGGTTAACTGGCGGAACATGGGAGAGGCCTTTGTCCTGCAGAAGACGTAGTCAGGATGATGATGATGATGATGATGATGATGAATTTGACTGATGGAGGGGCAAGATGTATGTTACATTGAAAGTAACCAAGAGCTCTGTTAGCAGTGTAGCTATTTCACTGAGTCAGAATGAGCAGTTTAGAATGTGTGAAATGTAACACTGAGCTATTTATACAGCTAAGGGAAGAAGAACACTGTTGGAGCAATAATTATATAGTCAGAAGTAAAAAAGTTCTAGCGTCTGCGAAATGAAACTACTGCAGTTTTATAAGTATTTAAAGCTATAAGCCATTTGCGACACACTAGCCAAGCTTTAGTAAGTAACGCTGGAAAGTAACTCTATCTGAAACGTTAGTAATGGGTCGTTACAGTACACAGTCACAGCAAAGAGCGAATGTTAGATTAAATATTATCGGGCAAGTCATTGATTGTAATAGGGATAAACAACTGAGATGAATAAATTAGCAATTTTTGAATCAAATATATTGTTGCGCATGCCTGAGAAGAACAAAGATGGGTGAACAGGCTGGCTGCCCGAAGCTCGAGGAAGAAAGAAGACGACCGACACTGCGATCATCAACCTGTTGGCCCCTTCCACCGCCTCTCTTCGTGGACCAAAATAAACGGTCCCCTTCAGCCGTATACGTCCTGGTCCTCCTTTTGCTAACAGATTGCTTAGGTGCTGGGTAAGACAAACCCAACGACGGGAGCTTCACTGCCAGGACTTCGCCGCAGCCGCATCTCGCCGGACCCCCGCCTGCGCCGGTCGTAATGGCCCAGATCAGTCATCTAACGCTTCAAGCCAACTTACAGTGGGTTCGTGCCCTCCTTGTGCGTAACAATATGTTCCGATATTTTGAACAGATGCTGGTTGGAAATATGGGCCTGTAACTAGAAGAACCTTGTTTTGAAACTCAAAATTCTTACTCACTTTGCAGTGACGAGGAAAAATGCCAGATGAGAGTGATTGCTGAAATGTATGAGAGAGAATGACAGTGGTAATTTTTTGGTGGTTTATGAGCACTTTAGCATTGATGCCATCGATGGCGCAGGATGAAGTAGTTTAAAAATTTGATAATATTTGGATGCCTTGAGGTGAAAATATGAACTGCATGGGAGGGTAGTTGAGGGGGGATACATCAGGGAGGTTATTAATTGGTTCTCTGGCAAATAAAGAAGAAAAAGTAAGGTTTAGTGCTTCAGCTACTTCATTATTCATGTAAGTCAAGGTGTTTGAATTGTTTGGCGTTGCCAAACTTATTGTGCTTTCATGCGATAAATTAGTAGACTAAACTACTGCTTGGAGTTGTACAAGTGACATGTCTTTCAGGTTTTGTTACACTGAATTATCTGCCATAGGTCATGGCAGAATATGTCTGCACATCAGGTACATCCACTACTGTATGTAACACTGTAGCTGTCTGTATATTGTGTTTGTTTTAATTATTAGGCAAGATATTGTTTCATTTTTCAACGTGGTTACTAAAATTTGGACCACGTATCATATTAAACAAGCAGTCTGTTTAGATTTGTAACACTGTGGTTCAAGCAGGATTTTACTTCGTGAAGTTTAAATGTCATAGTTGTTGCTGGAGCCCCCCCCTACTGCAATGGCCTCGGTAGAAACGTACATAACGAATTAAGAAATTAGTAAGCGAATGGCAGATGAGTGTTGTGGCTTCAAAAACACGTACTACATTGCATTCTTGCTAATTGAGTGATGCACCTTTAGGCGGTCTAGCTATTTTGGTGAGTTCAGTGGGACCGACTTATTCTCCTAGGCAAGTATAATGCATAGTACATTGAGGGGCATGCAACTGAGATATAACTATGGAACAGATCCGCTGTCACCGCCCAAGCTAATCAATTCCTGCTGCTTACATTCCTGAAGCTTCCGCAATGCTGGTCAACTGTTCGGCTCCAGTCACTGTCCGATTCCACCTTTATCAAATGCTGGCAGGCACAACTTGTAGAAGATCTATGCAGCCGCCACTGATATCCTATGTATGACTGTGAACATTGCAAAGTCTGCCCTCTTTAAGGACACCTAGGGTGACAAACTTGCAGCAATAAAGCTATTGAAAGCCCTCTCAACCTGTACTGCAAAAGGATATGCATGTATTCACTTCTAGAGGCAACGTTTTTCCACCTCTGTTGAAGTTGCTGTACACTAGCAAGAAGACAGACATCTCGACATGGTATCTACACTCTGAGTCACCAAAGACTCACATAGTGAAGGGCAGCGTATGCTTCCACAAGCCCTAGACATGACTGAATCACAAAGTTGGTATGAAGTGTGCTCTGAGCCAAATAATATATATATATATATATATATATATATATATATATATATATATATATATATATATACATATATATATATATATATATATATATATAGATATATATATATTTCACCACCAAGAATCATAAACCTACAGAGCTCCACCACTACCGCTACTGTGACTTGATAATACATGCATGATTTGCTACTGCATGCAATGCATGTGAATAAAACACCCAGCAATACCCTTTTCAGTCAACTACACATGCAATAATAAGTACACTCAAGTACAATTTGTGTGGTCATCAATATATACATATTCCCTAGCATGTAATGTGTGTACTATTTTAATATATTTTTTAAAAAAGTCTGACAAGCAGTTATGTATTACAATTATGAGATAATTTACAAGACATTTTATGCATACAACACTTTCAGTTAATTGCTTAGGTTAGCAAAATCTTACCACTGACGTAGAACATTTTTATGCATGGTAAGAACTTCAGGCAAGGCTGAGTAATATTTGTGTTGCTTGTACAGTGGAACATTTCTTTTGTTCAGAAATAATTATTGTGGCTCAATCCACCAGTAGTGGGCACCGTACACATTCAGAAGGTTGCTGGTTCAGCACCTGATAGGGACAAGTTGATGTTTGGGCCAGTTTTATTTCTTTCTATCTATATTGCAATTACCATGATGCACTTCAAACTGCACATTGAATGTCCCCCGGATCTTCCTTAGCTTCAACATCTGCTGGTTTTTCTAAGGTTGCGGAAAAAACATAAGGGATACTTGTAAGTTATGTTTTTCTTTTCTAAATTGATTATGCATTTCTCTCATGTGGAAGCCATTGCCAACGCAATGGGAATGGCAATTCACAAGTTTCACAGGTGTTTCTAGTTCACATGGAGCCTGCCACTTCAGACTGCTCATCTGTTAGGATGACATTGTTGCATTAGTGTCCTTGTCATATTAGTGCTTTCCTCTCGTGTCATTTGGATAAACAAAGCATCTTTCTAGGTAGAAGAACCACCTAAAGATGTCTGCACACATAATATAAAATGTTTGTATTTGTACAGTCTCATGATTTGCAGTTTATTATGCCACGTTTTTTAGTATTTGTGTGCCTGTAGGACTCATGTGCGTCACAAAATTCCACTAAGTTTAGTGACCACTATTTGTGGTGAGGTTTTCCAACATATACTGTAGAGTGTTGTATACAGTGCATGATAATAAAGGCCTGCACTAGGCATATACGAACTTGACCCCTTGCATGGTGTAATGATGACTGAATATACTTTAAGATAATTAGGTCTAATTACTTGTTTGGCATATGGTTCAGCTTTGTGTATACTGCAAGAGTACAGTTTTTTTGATGTGACAACTACTATCACCTGTTACTTACAGCATGCCATCATCAGCTTACACGCCATGCTGCAACACTTGGTGCTACTTAGCGTATACGAATACACGTAAGAAAACTACACAAAGCAGAAAAGTTGACAGGACCGATTGCCAAGGTGTTTACCGGCTTTTGAGCCCTACGTCATCTGATCTGATCTCACATGTTATGAATAGCGTGACGTAATACACATGAGGCTCTCACAATAATATAACTATGCCAAGCTTTTCGCAGCCTCTTCTAAGCAGCCTTATGAGTCATCTCGTCGGAGACCTCCACGACACCTACTTTAAGGATTGCTTTGGTGTCAAATATCTGCAATCTCACAACTATTATTTTGGGCTCAATTGGTATCATAACCTTTTGAGTGGACAGTTTGGGCATGAAAGTGATCATGTATGCAGGAACATATTTCTGTCATCAATGTCTCATGAAGCTACTTATATACCATTTAACTTGATGTGACCATTTCAGCATGTGAATACAATAACACTGGTGTTATTTGAACGCACTAGGTAATGTGAGTATTACAAGATAAATAAGCTTTGCTGCGCACTATGTTAACGAATCGGGCCGAAGTTTATTAGCTGCAACTCTTTATTTGGCTTATGAATTATTACAACCCATGCAGTTTGTAAATGATTTATGCAACTGCCTTGCGTCCTAGCATTTTGATAAGGTTTCTGGCACTTTCGCTTCATGCCGGCGCTGCGCACTTCATTGGAGCAGCCCGAGGCGCTGCTCTAAAGGAGTAGCGTTTCTCGGGGGGGGGGGGGGGGGTGAAGTTTTGTGTCTGTCTATTTTGGACCTACATGTCTGCATCCACGACCGCAAGCATGCAACTTGAGCCGCTGAAGAACAGAACGCAACAGTTCACGTACTTCCTTTAAATTAACAGGTGCGTTGTATTAGCAAGCCCTCCTTGGCTCTGTCCGAGAAGGAACTAAGGTTCCTCGAAGGTTTAGGTGCGCGCAAGTAGTTATATTATTTTTACTTTTCTGTTTCGTTTTCTTATAGATTTTTCTTTACCGTTTTTCTGTGCTTTTGTTTTTTGTTTTTGTTTTTCTCGCACTCAAGTTCTGCTCTTTGTGCCATATGGTTTTTGTCACATGGTTACGGTCTCCTCTATATATTTTTGCGCTCTGTGCAATAAACTCAGTTGGAAGTTAGCGCTCGTGCCTTTCGTGTCCTTTTTGTCTCTTTGTCGTGGTTTTGTTCTCGCGCTGTAACTATACCTCGGAGGTGCCTAGACCACGACGGCCGTTCAACAAAGCATGGGTGGTTGGCCCGAGCGGCGAGATGACAAACTCATTTAATCCCGCTCAAGCCAGATTCGCCGGAGGAGGCAGCATCGCCGGGACCATACACGTGTTCGATTTGTGTATTTGTGTATGTGTATGTTGGAGCAGGTACCGGCATAATGACACTCGTGTGTGCTGCGGGATATGTTATTGGACAGTGCTGTACGGACCTGTTCCCCGATCCAGGGATCGGGGGAGATAAGACTGTTGTGAGGAGGTTTATTAGCCGTTAAAGACAGCGACGAGACAGCGTGAAGAAGCGTCCAGCGATCGGCACAGCAACGGACCGAAGCCCGAGCCGAGCGAGCCGGGCGTTGGCGATGCTGCTCGCTGCACGCACATCTTCTTCTTCACAATCGCCCCCGCTGAAAAAGGAGCCATCCTGGCGACTTAAGAAGTTTCAGGCAAAGGCTCATGGTACGGTTTCAGTCGGGAAACATGGACGATGTCACGTGCACGCCGGCGCATGTCGCCCGATCGGGAAACTGGTTCAATTAGGAAATTAACCGGAGAGGTTTTTCTCCAAAACGGTGTAGGCCCCTCGTACCGGGGACAAGTTTCTGAGTGACAGTCCCGGTGTTTGGTAATGGGATGGCAAGCCACACAAGAGATCCTGGGGCATAGCTGGGATCCGGAAGAGAGGTTGCTACGGGTTTCTTTCTGGCGATTGTTGCTCTTCGAGGTGAACGCACGGGCGAGCTGGCGGCACTCTTCAGACTTGTCTAGCAGCATCGGAGATAGGTGGACACTCGGAAGCATCAGGTAGGGTAAGAAGTAGGGTATCAATTGTATGGGAAGGCTCACGTCCGTAAAGAAGAAAGAAAGGTGAGAATCCCGTGGTTGGTTGTATTGCGGTGTTATATGCGAACGTGACGTATGGTGAGAACACGGTCCCAGTTGCTATGTTCATATGCCACGTACATTGAGAGCATATCACCTAGTGTGCGGTTGAACCGTTCCGTTAGTCCATTAGTCTGTGGGTGGTATGCTGTCGTTTTCCGATGAATGACGTGGCATTCCGAAAGCAGAGTTTTCGACGACCTCGGAAAGGAAAGCGCGCCCTCTGTTCACTAAGGAGCTCTCGAGGTGCACCATGTCGAGGATAAAGCGTTGCAAATTGAAAGAGGCGACATCCTGAGCTGTAGCGCTCGACAAAGCGGCTGTTTCGGCGTAGCGTGTCAGGTGGGTCAACCGCCACTATAATCCACCGATTACCATCTGGTGTCAATGGAAGGGGACCGTAGAGGTCAACGCCGACGCGATCAAATGGCTTGGCAGGGCATGGAAGTGGAAACTGGACAGCGACTCGCCACCAGGCTGAGGCTGCCTAGTCAGAGTGCGTTGCTTTTTCAACTCGTCGTAGCTCTGACACAAGCTGACGACTTCAGAAACTGTGCTTGGATTCCTTGCCAAGAGCATTGAAATGCGCCGTCGTCGATGCCCTTCAGGATGTTTTTGACCTTGTCAGATTCGGGCATGGTGTCATTCACACGTCGACAGAGGTCGACGACGTCCTCAATATAGCTGGTAAAGGTCCTCGCCAGTCTGCTGAGAGCGGACGCGCAAGCGCTGTTCTGCCCTCTTGCCTTGCGGACAGCCGGCCGACCGAACACTTCAGCACACGACGTCTTTAAGACGCTCCATGTGGGGATGTTGTGTTTGGGTTATTAAACCACAATTCGGCGACGCCAGTGAGATAAAATATCACGTGGCCCAGCTTGTCGGCTTCATCCACTTATGTTGGCGCTCACCAGTCGTAGTGCTCGAGCACGTCTTCGACGTCGGTCCCATCCGCACCGCTGAAGACCTTCGGCTCCCGTAGCGTAGGATGGCCAGGGCAGTTTGAACTGGAGCGAAGGCGTCGATGTAGTGGCGTTGGCAGTCATGACAGGTGGTAGCGTGCGGCTTCAAAGCTCCAGGGTGTATCAACGGGGATTAACAGCACCTTCCACCAAATGTGAGGAGGTTTATTACCCGTTAAAGATAGCGACGAGGCAGCGTGAAGAAGCGTCCAGCGATCGGCACAGCAACAGACCGAAGCCCGAGCCGAGCGAGCCGGGCGTTGGCGATGCTGCTCGCTGCAGGCACATCTTCTTCTTCACACTGTATTTAATCGGCCCTCGTGGCCTGCTTAAAGTGGTTCACGGAGCTGTTCAATCGACAGCCTTTTTCCGTGCAGAGCTTTTAATGTAAAGCTTGGGACTAGGAAGCCCGTGCCATGTAAAAATGTAAATAAACCCTCTCCTATAAATGTTCAACCTCCTCTGCCTCGACATCTTGATCCCGGACTCCCCAGTGTCGCAAACCCCAGTTGCAACACCGTCCACTGTTCCGGCGACGTCCATTATGGCGCGTTGCTTGCTGAACGTCGAGTAATTAATGGGCAGGTTGACGATATGCTCCAACGCAACGATCTATCGGCACTCAGTACAGTGCCACTGGGCGTCTCCTGTTGTTCTCGTTCGTGAAGGAAGATGGTTCTGTGCGGTTCTGTATGGACAACAAATGGCTCAATAAGATCACTTGCCAAGGACCTTTATCCACTGCTGCGCATCGATCCGCGATTGACAGCCTTCACAGGGCGGAATTGCTTCTCTCTCCGATCTGTACTCCGGGTCGCTGGCACGTACCCCATGGCTGTTGACGCTCGACCGAAGACCGCCTTCGTCATACCTGATGACTTGTACCGAGCTTCAACGCCATACCGTTTAGTTTGTGTATTGCACCTACACCCTTGAGGCATGATGAACACCGCCCTGCGCAGCTTGAAACTGGCGAACATGCTTGGGTTACTTCGACGACGTCATTGTCTTCACTCCGGATTCTCGACGCATATCCAACGTCTAAAGGCAGTTTTCGAACGTGTGAGCAACGCCAGCTTGCAACTAAATATTAAGTGCGCTTTCAGCTCGGCGACTCACAATATAAGGTAGTCGTGTCCAAGATGGATTCTTCCCGATCGGCTAAGCTTGGACCGTGCACGAATCCCAAGACCAGCAATCATCAGGAGCTTCGTAGTTTCGTGGGCTGTTTCTTACTTTCGACGCTTCATACGAAACTTTGCCACGATCTATCACACTGAAGAAGCTCCTTGGAAGTAAGGGCCCCTCAATTCCTAGTCATCTCAGTGCGACGACGCGTCACAAGATACGCCATTTGTTGAGTATCCTCCATTCTATGCCACTACGACCCTATGGCCCCAATGGAAGTAACATGGACGCCAGCGGTGGGGCCTAGCGCAAAACTGGTTCATGTATATGTCGTAGATATGGGAGCGTACGCTCACGAGAGCCGAGACAAACTACACGGTCAAGAAAAAGGGCACCTGGCGATCGTATAGGCCCATTACAAAGTTCACCGTTATGGGTATGGTCGCCCATTCGATGTCGTCACCGAGCATGATGCACCATACTGGTTATCATCATTGAGGATCATCAGCCGGTCTCGTCCTTTGGGCTCTTCGCTTGCAAGACAACGACGTCCACGTGCTTTGCCGCAATGAATGCCAGCATAGTGACGCCAACGCCCTCTCGCGCTCCCCCCTGCGTGAAGACGACGTGCCCTGCTCAGAGTCCTCAATTGCTGTTTCTGCAATTGATATTGACATTATTGTTACCGAACAGCGAAAGATATTGGATCGCCTGCTGATCAACTTGCTCTCTGATATGTTCGCAACCCCATCCACTCGCGCCTTGCGTCGGGGGCTCACCATTTCCCCAACCGTGACGGCCCCTTACACTGACACAACGACGACGCCGGTGGCAGGCAGTGGGTACTTGTGATACTTAGCATTCTGCGAACGGAGATATGTGAATCTTTCCATTCTGATCCACAATTCTCGCACTCTGGGTATCTCAGACTTACCACCGCATTCGATAACGCTACTTCTGGCGGGATGTACCACTACGTGCAGCAGTCTATTCGTTCCAGCCTCGCTTGCCAACGCCGCAAACCGTCAGCACACAGTTGCCAGCTGGTCTTCAATCACCTTGCCCTGACTGTACGTTTGGGTGCGTAGGTATCAACTTTTATGACCACTTCCTCTGACGTAGGCTGGTAACCACTCGGCGATCATCGCCGTAGACCATTTAACGCGATACGCCGAAACCACCCCTCTCCATGCGGCTACTGCGCGTGATGTTGCGTCCTTCTTGCTGCACCGATTCATAGTGTGCCACGGTCCACCCCAGGCTTCTCAGTGACCGAGGCCGTTCTTCTTGTCAGAAGTCATGGAAGTCATTCTCATGGAGTGCCATTCTATCCGCCGCAAAACTACTGCTTACCACCCGCAGTCAAATGGCCTTACAGAACGCTTAACCGCACCCTTGGCGACATGCTTTTATCTAAATGTACGTCGCCGCCAACCACACGAATTGAGATGCTCTACTGCCATTCGTCACCGACGCCTTCAACATCACCCCCTCAGAGCATGACCGGCTTTTCAAACTTTCCTCTTGCTGTACGCACGGAAAGCACCCGTAGCACACCATCGACACGATACTCCCGTATAGCCGAATCTATCTGAGTGCTCCACCTATTTCTGAGACAGCCAGGCTTGCTGAAGAGTGTCGCCTGCTTGCCAAAACTTTTTACGACACATGAGCAAAAGCGGCAGAAGAGTCTTTGTGATGGCTCCACCACTTCTGAGCCCACCTCCTTCCTGTTGCCAACGCGTATGGCTCCCGATCCCAATTTCTGCACCTGGCCTCTCTTTCAAACTACTCCCTGAAATACGAAGGCCCGCTATACGTGTCATCGAGGGTACATCTCCGGTCACTTATCTGGTCTAGTCCATAGAACAATCTTCGGACATGCGCCGTCGCGGGCGTGGCATTTTCCACACGGGGAGCGCCTGAAGGTCTACTATGACCCGCTCATATATGACAAGCTGTTAGGTAGCCCAGGCAGCTCACCTCTTCGACTCCAGGGTAATTAGCGAACCGCCTCCAAGCTTTAACAATCGGTCAGAATTCTCCGAGTGCCTTCTTGTGGGTCTAGTCCCACGACCTACAGGACGCCGCTTGCACTGTGAGCCCATGCTGGCTGTGACTGTCACCTTTGTGTATGCTCGCTGAGTGGCTGTCTAATAAACCGTCCTTAACAGGCACTAGTTTAACAGCTACGATCATGGTTCGCTTTGCAGCCTGTTCGCTTGAATACACCATAGCAGGCTTGAGTAGTGACGTCACTGTATTGCGACCATAAGTTACAGGTCCTAACCTTGCGAACCATGACATGCATTTCATGTACGGCATATTGACATTTCCACCGCTCATGGTGCGCTTGCCGGTCGGTTCGCTAGCTTGATATACACCTTAGTATGAATCGCGTAATGTCACTGTATTTCGAACATGAATTGGATGTCCTAGCATAAGATTTATGACATTATGTCATGTACGGCATGATTTACTTGTCACACTCATGATGCGCTTCAGGCCGGTTAGCTAGCGTGATATAAAACATATCAGTCTACTGATATCACTAAAAGATATCACAACTGCTGGTATTGATATTGCGAACGTTAGTGATGTCGTTGTTACGTGCTTATAAACAACATACTTGCATCTTATCTACATACGTGAATACGTTATAACATTTCAACTTGTGCTTACTGCGTACTACGTCTGCCCACCCCGTATCGTTATGCTCATTTCATTCGACATATCAACCTTCTTCATTGGCGCTTCGCATATCATCGATTCCCACTGTGCATGGGATCTGGCAATTTTTTTCTTTCGCATCTGATTATTCATATATTATACAGTCATTTTCGGACGAAACTGAGTTACGATTGTTTTGGTGGACTACAACAAACAAAAAAAGGCAGCTTAAATTTAGCCTGAAGGCCCCGCTGCGGTGGTCTAGTGGCTAAGGTACTCGGTCGCTGACCGCAGGTCTCGGGATGGAATCCCGGATTCGGCGGCTGCATTTCTAATAGAGACGTAAATTTGTAGCTCCGTGTACTCAGATTTCGGTGCACGTTAAAAAAACCGCAGGTGGTCGAAATTTCCGGAGCCCTGCATTACGGCGGCTCTCATATTCTTATGGTGGTTTGGGACGTTAAACCCGACATATTTATTGCCACCTACACGTAGTGGGTCGTACCTTTATGGCACGCCCCTCAAGTTTCGCCCTTACCTTTATGGTCGTCCCTTCAGAAAGTGACGGACCACCACGCCCTCTGTTGGTCTGCAAGCCTGCGCGACCCATCAGGACGGCTAGCACGGTGGAGCTTGGGACTGCAGGAATTTGACGTCACCATCGTCTATAGTCCGGCCGTAATCATGAAGACGCTGACACACTATCATCGCAACCTTTCATGTAGTGAGTCGGGAAGCAGGAAGACGAAGGCTTCCTGGGCGCCATTAGCTCATCAGGCTTAAACAAACGGCAGCGAGATGACGCAGAGATTCACCCGATCATCGATTATTTAGAGGGCCAGGGCACAATCATACCACGTTATTTATCCCGCTCGTTGACGTCGTTCTGCCTTCGAGACAGCGCGCTGTACAAGAAGAATGCTCGTTCGAACAACCGGGCTTACCTCCTGGTGGTTCCTCGAGATACGCGAGATGACGTCCTCTTCGCTTGCCATGACGAACCCACATCCGGTCATCTGGGCTACTCACGGACACTTGCCAGAGTAAGGGAGAGGTACTATTGGCCAGGACTTCGGCAAGTGTCAAGAAATACGTCAATAGCTGTCGGGAATGTCAGTGCCGAAAGCAACCATCTGTTTAGCTAGCTGGTTTGCTTCCGCCCATCGAAGCACCTTGCACGCCGTTAGACCAAGTCGGCATCGACATTCTCGGGCCATTTCCTCTGTCTGCGGACAGCAACAAATGGGTAATTGTTGCGACCGCCCATTTGACATGCTACGCTGAAACTCAGTGATCCCGCGAGCCACGGCTTCTGAGGTAGCACAATTTTCATGCGCCACATCGTTTTACGACGGGGCTCCTTCCAGTATAAAACAGACAGAGAGACGGCATTCACGGCGCAGCTTAAGGACGAAGTTTTCAAACTAAGTACACCAGACACCGAAAGACAACTGCGTACCACCCTCAAACCAACGAACTTACCGAGCGACTGAATAATACCATCGCGGACATGATCTTAATGTACATCGACGTACAGCACAAAACATGGACCGGATCTTGCCTTACGGACCATCGCGTATAACACCGCCGTGCAAGAGCCCACGCGATTCACGCCATTTTGGCTTCTCTACGGCCACGAAGTGCAGACCATGCTGGACCCTATGCTACCGTGTCAAGACAAGACGAGTTGGCAACTAGCGCCGAAGAATTCGCAGAGCGTGCTGAGGAAGCCCGGCCGCTCGCGCGATTACACATCGACCAGCAACAGCAGGCAGACGCACGATGCTATAACACCCACCGCAAGAAGTGTTTACAACCCCGGAGACCAAGTTTGGGTGCGGATGCCCTCCGCCGCCGTGGCCTTAGTGAAAAGTTACTGGGCCGGTACTTTGGCGCATAAAAGTAAACATGTAGTGGTTCTGGACTCAACACCATAGGCACGGAGCACGACACGACCGAGGCCGGACGTCGTTCATGTGTTGCTTATGAAACCATTTATTGCACGTTGTTCGTAACTTTTTCTTTGCCGTACACTGTTCTTTGTGTTATTTATTTATTTTTGTTGACTTGCTTCTTTGTTCATTGATTTTTTCTATATTGGCACCTCTCAGTTTTCTTCTTTTACTTTATCTGATTTTCCTTTTTTTTTCACATGCCTATGTTGTAAAATCGGGGGGGTACTATGTACTTTTCTTTCCCTCTCTTGGGACTTTTTTTTTCTTTTCGAAAGGGGGGGGGGGGAGGATAATGACACCCACAGGTAGTGGGTCGACTGCAAGAGCTGCTCTTAATCTGACGGAAAAAGAGGATCGCGTGCTTTTTCTCGACTCGAGAGCCTGCCACGACTGACGCATCGTACGATGCAGAATTCCGCATCTGAATTACTACCTACATAAAGCTGGACTACAGCATCTCCGTTGTGTCTCTTTCGCAAGGAATCGGAATCAATAGATCATTTCTTTTTATCCTGTCAACGTTATGCTTATCAAAGGGAAAGATACCTGGTCGAACCAATTGAGAAGCTAGGTTTAAAATAAAGGTGGAACTAATTTTATCCTTCGGAGGGATTACATTAGGTTTAGCCACAGGGAGGTTTTCTCTGCTGTGTGCGAGTACATAAGGGCAACAAGAGATTACCATGTTAGCCTATTGTTATTATTTACGGCTACGAGACTACCTGAATGCCTGAATTAGCACACTTGATGATCCTGCGCCCGGTTCTTGGCCGATCCCCCTTTGTGGGCGAGTGCCAGCAAAGCTGAAGGTTCATCATCATCATCATCATCCTAGAGCTAGCTACTCAGTGGCCTAATAAACCCCCAGTACTGTGATCCATCGTGACATTAGCAATCAATCCAGCCTGAAGGGAGGCCGAGCTGCAACAATTTTTCCCCTTCTCTATTATTTGTTTTTCAGAGGCTTTGCTTAGTGTGCTCTTATTCATTACTCTCTATTTGGTCGTTACTCTGCCTATTTATCGATTGTTTCCTCTTCCATTTATTATATGTTGTCTGTGTTTGCGTATTTCCTAGCCAAGTAGTAATGTACGCCCTTGATATAATCACCAAGACGCTTGAGGAACTGGAAAAACTAGCCTTCTCTTCGACGAGAGCACCCTTCAATATGCTGTAGCAGGCTATGCTACATGTAGTATTGCCTGCGTTCATATAACCATCAAGGCGCTAGAGTGACAAAAGGGGACGTGTAGAATTATCAAGGCTACCAAACAACAAGAGGAAGAATTCTTTTCGTTGGCAATAGCGTGCTCATAAGCTACAGCCAGGCATGCTATATATGGTTCTGCCTGCGTTGCGCCCAGCGACGAAGACAGCATACCACATTGCGTTCCCATAAAGTGGTAGGCACCTAAATGTTTCAGTATTATTGTAGCTGAAGACAAAACTCTGATATGATTCGTAGACTAACGGGCTACTTTGGTTTCTCTGTGATGCGATATGTTTTAGCTAGCAACATTGCTGGAGGTTTCAGAGCCCGTCGTGTAGCTTTGGCTGCTCGATGACTGAATTCAACTGGTCGTTCCTGCTCAGGCGCATGCACAACCATCCCAGCCCGAGTGCTATCCATTGCAGGACTTAGCAACCAAGTGGTTAAGGAGCAGCTTTAACATTGATTTGTGACGTGGTACCGCAGCAGTGAGGCTCCGAGTGAGCGCAGCGGTGATATTTTGGGCAGTGGATCAAGCAGCGCAACGTCACGCCTGCCAAACTAGCGCACTGGTGGCGCAGACCAATAGAATGCAACGAACGACTTGGAAGATAGCGTCACAGAGCTAACGCTACTAAAATTTTATGTTTTCTTTAATTCAACACGCTACGCTAAGAGGAGCGTTGACGTACTCAGGCCTGAATCGAACCAGCTCTTTGATATGTGGTGTTACATCCCAATACCACACATGATTAGGGGAGACCGTGGGAACTTTTAGATGCCTAAACTCCACATGAAGAAAAACTAGCAGAGAAAGAGCGTCAAGTTTCCCACATTAAGACGAACCAACTGGCCCAGCAACAACTACTTGAATATGAGAGACGCCCTAGAGGAGAGCTTCGAAAATTTTGATCTCCTGGGTTCCTTAACGTGCATTCAAACTAAGCACGCAGGCCTACATCAGTTTCGCCTCCGTTGAAATACAGCCGCCGCAGCCGGAATTCGATCGCGCGACCTACGGATCAGCAGCCGAGTACCTTAGCAATTAGGGATACATAAAGTTAGGTGCGCAGATCAGATTGACCAATTTTTGGGCATAACGTGGGAGCAGAAAGCTCAGGATTGGTTTGAATGACAAAACGTGGGAGAGGTCTCTGCTTTAAAGTTGGCGTAGTTAGGCTGATAACGATCATCATCATAATGATTGTGATGAACTTGTGACCGCGGAACCGAAAGTCAGCTTCAGCAAGCCATGCGCGCTCCTCACAGATAGCGGCGAACAGAGTGTCAGCCGTCAATATTGTGCCCCATTCTCGCGGTGTCCATTGTGGACATGCCACTTCGGTGTACAGCGTTCAGTTGCGCAATAAATGCTTACTCTTGACGTCCTCATGCCGTTCACCACGTCGGCGCACCGAAACCGCCAGCACAGTCCCAGTATAAAAAGAAACTAAATAGACGCAGTGTAGCAAGACAAACTTCTAAAGAAGCTTGGCAATTTGAATTTGGCGTATAAATGTGTTGAGATGTTTTAGGAGCAATGCTGGGAATGAATCCGTACCGACTTTCCAGCAACGTCACTAGAAGGGGGAGGGGGGAGGTCGCGTGAAACGAAAATCAAGGGCTATCATGATTATGCACAGCCTCAGCGATATGTATCAAAGAGCGGATCTTTGAGGGTAGCACAAGGTGTGGTGAAACGCAATCTGTAGTTTCCATTTCTGTCCAGAGTGTGAAAGCTGCGTGGCGTCAGAATAATGCTGCGGGAAAAAGACCGGAAAAGGGCGGCGTGGTGCTCGCCAGCTCCAGCTAATCAGTGAAGGCCAAACTAGACTTGTTCACAACGTAAAGACCGTGAGAATAGCTTCCCTGTTCGCGTTTGCGCGCTCGAGCCTGGCAGGTGATCCGAATGCTGTCTACGCCGCGCTCATACATTCCGCGCGGATTGTGTAAGGCAGTGCCCGATAATGTGTAATTATATGAGCGCAAATGGTAGAAGGAAGGAAGCACTTGACAAGAAAGACGAAATGAGCGTTTTTCTGTCAAATGCTTCCTTCCTTCAAAGGTTGGAGGTTCGAGCCCACCCGGTGGTGGTGCGGCGCTTTTTTTTCTTTGGGCTGATAGCTTTGAAGATATGTTCTGATGGTGGTGAGAGTGGAGCACGACTGTCTCCGTGGCGCAATTGGCTAGCGCGATCGGCTGTTAACCGAAAGGTTGGAGGTTCGAGCCCACCCGGTGGTGGTGCGGCGCTTTTTTTTCTTTGGGCTGATAGCTTTGAAGATATGTTCTGATGGTGGTGAGAGTGGAGCACGACTGTCTCCGTGGCGCAATTGGCTAGCGCGATCGGCTGTTAACCGAAAGGTTGGAGGTTCGAGCCCACCCGGTGGTGGTGCGGCGCTTTTTTTTCTTTGGGCTGATAGCTTTGAAGATATGTTCTGATGGTGGTGAGAGTGGAGCACGACTGTCTCCGTGGCGCAATTGGCTAGCGCGATCGGCTGTTAACCGAAAGGTTGGAGGTTCGAGCCCACCCGGTGGTGGTGCGGCGCTTTTTTTTCTTTGGGCTGATAGCTTTGAAGATATGTTCTGATGGTGGTGAGAGTGGAGCACGACTGTCTCCGTGGCGCAATTGGCTAGCGCGATCGGCTGTTAACCGAAAGGTTGGAGGTTCGAGCCCACCCGGTGGTGGTGCGGCGCTTTTTTTTCTTTGGGCTGATAGCTTTGAAGATATGTTCTGATGGTGGTGAGAGTGGAGCACGACTGTCTCCGTGGCGCAATTGGCTAGCGCGATCGGCTGTTAACCGAAAGGTTGGAGGTTCGAGCCCACCCGGTGGTGGTGCGGCGCTTTTTTTTCTTTGGGCTGATAGCTTTGAAGATATGTTCTGATGGTGGTGAGAGTGGAGCACGACTGTCTCCGTGGCGCAATTGGCTAGCGCGATCGGCTGTTAACCGAAAGGTTGGAGGTTCGAGCCCACCCGGTTGGTGTGCGGCGCTTTTTTTTCTTTGGGCTGATAGCTTTGAAGATATGTTCTGATGTTCGAGCGGAAGACAGCGCAGCAGATGACGTCTACCGGGAGCGGGAGCAAGCCGTCGGGCTACGGGCCCGAGCTTATGCACTCTCACCACGGCAGCTTCCCCAATGGACTATTGAAGGGCGTGAACCGCGGTGAGCCGTATCCGTCTTCTCTCGCGTCCGGACTCAAACACGAGGACTTTAACGAAAAGGACTGTTTAGACTCTTAGAGGTTTCCGCTCTCGCTAACGAAACTGACAGTGCTAATTCGTTAACATTTTTCTGATCTTAGTTATTTTCCTTTTTGTGGTTTTTTTGTGTTTGTGAAAGTATAATTTTTTTTTTTGCAAATCAAACTGCTCACTCCTTTCTCCGTGAGAGATTAACGTTTCACAGTAGCTCGACTGGCTTTATTACTGAACCTGTCACAAATTGGCGGTCCGCTCGACAGGACGTGAGTGTTTGCCACTAAAAAGTAGATTTGAGTAAGGCTAACTAAAAAGTAAATGGGGCTCGCGAGAGTTGATGGCGCTGGCAGAACGCATGGGTTGAGGGAGCAGAATTGCAGGCTTGGTTTGACGCACGAGAAGCGCGTGAGCGCGATGAACGAGCCGCGGAGAGAGACGCGAAGAAAGAACAGTTGGAGCTGGAAGGCCGCAATTTACAGCTACGTCTTGAAGTAGCAAAAACGGAGAACCAAACCCGAGAAGCAAGCCAGCGACACTTGGAAGTAGAAGAGAGGACGCTGCAACTGCGCCTGAGAGTAGCTGAGGCCGGTGTCGGTCAGCCTACGGTGGCTGACACGGGCAACCAAAGGAACGCGCCTATGGTAGTGAACCCGCATAACTTTATACCCGTTTTCAACGAGGACAGAGACGACCTTGACGCCTACCTGAAAAGGTTTGAGAGAGTGGCGACAGGTCAAGATTGGCCACGGGAAAAGTGGGCCACGGCTCTTAGTTTGTGCCTTGGCGGAGAGGCTCTGAAGGTATTTGGACGGTTGTCACGAACGATTCCCTGTCATACGACGAAGTCAAATTGGCACTGCTCCAGCGTTTTCGCTTCACGGCTGATGGCTACCGTGAGAAATTCCGGAAAAGCAAGCCGGAAGACGGCGAAACTGGAAAACAGTATGCCACGAGACTCCAAAGTTTCTTTGACAGGTGGATAGAAATGTCTCAGACAGAGAGGAATTTCGATTCAGTCCGTGACTTGATTGTAGCCGAACAATTCATGGCGAACTGCAGTAGTCAGCTGGCGCTCTTCTTACGGGAGAAGAACTGCAAGACTCTGGAAGCCATGGCAGAGGCAGCTGATATATATATAGAGGCAAAGAGATTGAAGAACTTATTAATAGTTCAGAATAAGAGTGAGGACACAACTGGGAAGGCTAAATTGATTTCAAGCCCAAGAGCAGAGATGCAATGTTTTGTTTGTGGCCGTAAGGGGCACAAGGCTTCTGACTGTCGAAGTAAACCTAAACAAGTATTTTGTACAAACTGCCGTAAGTGGGGGCATGATGTGAAGGGCTGTCAGAAAATGACTGGCACTTCGAAATCAACTACATCTTGTTTAATGCTACCCAAAGAAGAGACCGGTCCACAACAATCCACTGATTGATGGCGACGACTCGGACCGAGACGACAATGTTATGGGCACGGTGAAGACGCAAGCGCAATGTAAGAAACGTCCCATGCCAGTGTTACCAGGGGAAGTGAATGGACAGATTGTTCGAGTCCTAAGGGACACCGGAAGCAACACGTTTGGTAGTACGCCGGTCATTAGTACCTGATGAAGCACTAACTGGCACTACCGCGACGTTGTGGTTGGCTGATGGCAGCACCATCGTAACCCCTGAGGCGGAGATACGTATCAGATCTCCATACTTTTCCGGCATGGCCATCGTCAAGTGTATGCCGTCGCCACTGTATGACGTCATAGTTGGGAACGTACCGGGGGCCCGTGACGCCAATGACCCCGACGTTTCGCGGAAACTTTCTCAAGATCAATTCATTAAGAAAAAAGTTCATTCTGCGGACGAAGGTAACCACCCAAATTCTCAACTGGTTGGTGCCGCACGTCTCAATAGTTCGCGAAGGGCCATCTCTGTTGGGCTCCCTGGCCAGATGTCTCGCAAAATGTTTCGCGAAGAACAAGAAAAAGACCAGACGCTTGACATCTGCAGAGCCAGAGTGGGTAAGAAGTTTGTTAGAAAGGGCTCGACATCTTTTTCTTTCGTAGCCAAGAATGGTATTCTTTACCGACAATACTTCCTGTCCCCTGGTAAGATCATTGAACAAGCCATAGTCCCGAAGTCCCTGAGAGGCCAAGTGTTACGTTTGGCTCATGAAAATGTCATGTCAGGCCATCAGGGTGTAAAAAAAACAATAGATCGAGTTCTGGACGCCTTCTACTGGCCCGGGGTACAAGAAGATATCCGCAGATATGTCCGATCATGTGACGCCTGTCAAAGGACTTTACCGAAAGGCAAGGTGGGCAAGGTGCCTCTAGGGCGTATGCCGTTGATCGACACCCCTTTTGAACGTGTGGCGGTCGACATCATTGGACCGATAACTCCAGCCTCGGCAAAAGGCCATCGGTATATTTTGACTCTTGTGGATTTCGCCACTCGCTACCCTGATGCAGTGCCTTTGACAGCAATTGACTCAGCTACAGTGGCCGAGGGACTTGTCGAGATGTTTTCTCGCATTGGTTTTCCACGAGAAGTCTTGGCTGATCAGGCATCGTGCTTTACCTCAGATCTAATGAAGGAGGTGAATGAACTACTGGCAGTCAAGCATCTTAGCTGCACTCCATACCATCCTATGTGCAACGGGATGGTAGAGAGGTTTAATGGAACACTCAAGCAAATGCTCCGCAAAATGGTTCAAGAACAGCCTAAATGTTGGGATCGCTTGCTAGCACCTCTTTTGTTTGCTTATCGTGAAGCCCCACAAGCAAGCTCCGGGTTCTCACCATTTGAACTTATTTATGGCCGACATATTCGAGGACCTCTGAGCATCCTGAAAGAGCTATGGACTCATGATCAGGAGAACGAAGAACTTAAGACGACGTACGGATATGTCCTGGATTTAAGAGAGCGAATTGAGAAGACACTAGAGCTGGTACGACAAAACCTGAGCCGAGCACAGGTGTCGCAGAAAAGGTATTACGACCGCCACAGCAAGCAACGGGACCTGAAAGCTGGTGACCGTGCATTGATCTTGCTTCCCACAAGCAACAACAAGTTATTGATGCATTGGAAAGGGCCGTTTCCAGTCATAGAAAAGAAAAACGACTATGACTACTGGCTGGACCTTGGACACAGCAAAAAACTTTTCCACATAAACATGCTGAAAAAGTATGAAGAACGCCGTGAAGAACAGCTTCCTCAGACATCATCTTTTGTCGTTCTGGAGGAAGAGGAGTCTGAGAAACCACTACCAACTTTCAAAGTACAGGGTAGCTGCGGTATTGACTCCATAAAGCTTGGAGATGAAATCGGGGAGCGACAGCGGGTGGAGATACGGGACATCTTAAGTACCTACGAAGACGTATTCTCGGAGATCCCAGGTAAAACAAACCTTGTGGAGTGTCGGTTACAAACGACCAGTTCAGAACCAGTTAACACCCCACAATACCCATTGCCATTCTCTATGAAGGAAGTCGTTGAAAAGGAAGTGCAAGACATGTTGCAACTTGGCATTATAGAACCCTCAGAGTCACCATATAATTCTCCTTTGGTACTAGTCAAAAAGCCAGACAATGGCTACAGGGCCTGTATAGACTTTCGCCGTATAAACAATGTTCTGGTATCTGATGCAGAACCTATACCCAGAACTGATCACTTGTTTGCCGAAGTGGGAATAAAGAAATGGTTCTCGAAGTTTGATTTAACTAAAGGATATTGGCAGGTTCCTCTCGCAAAAGACTCGCAGCAAAAGACCGCCTTTTCAAGCCAATCGGGGCATTATCATTTCCTGTATATGCCTTTTGGCATCAAGACCGCATCCGCGGTCTTCACTCGTCTGATGAGAAAGTTATTGCTTGGAATACCCAACGTCGTTCATTACATAGACGACGTACTGGTGGCTACCACTACGTGGGAAGAACATCTAACAACTTTGAAGCAATTTTTTGCCAGGATACGACAAGCCGGACTAAGGATCAAGCCACAGAAATGTGAAGTGGCTATGAGCACAGTCACCTTTTTGGGACATCGATTGGGAGATGGCAACATACGGCCAGTCGAAAGCACGATACAGAAGATCACCTGTGCTTCTAAGCCTGAAACAAAGAAGCAACTCCGGTCATTCCTTGGACTGGCTGGCTATTACCGTGACCTGATACCTCGGTACGCCGAGAAAGCACAGCCGCTCACTGAGATGACGAGGAAGATGGAGAAAAACAAGATTACGTGGACCACGGATAGAGAAGAAGCGTTTGAATCACTCAAAAAGGCTTTGTCTTCTGGGCCAATCGTCAAAGCACCCGATCTGAAAAGAGAATTCGTGCTTCGGTCTGACGCCTCTGATTCTTGTATAGGCGCTATCCTTATGCAAGAGCATGATGGCATCCTCCACCCTGTGTCATATGCCAGTCGTCAACTTCAGCCTCGCGAAAAGAGATACTCAGCAATCGAGAGGAATGCTTAGCGTTGGTTCTGGGCGATAGAAAAGTATCATGTTTTTCTGTACGGAACGTCATTTGGTCGTACAGACCGATCACCAACCACTGCAGTATCTCTTAAGGGCAAAACACCTGAACAGTAGGGTATTACGGTGGAGCCTCGCGTTACAAGAATATTCATTCCGAGTCGAGCACATTAGAGGCTCTGAAAATGTCGGCGCAGATTATATGAGCCGGTTGTGCTTTCTCGGCGTACCGAGGTATCAGGTCACGGTAATAGCCAGCCAGTCCAAGGAATGACCGAGTTGCTTCTTTGTTCAGGCTTAGAAGCACAGGTGATCTTCTGGATCGTGCTTTCGACTGGCGTATGTTGCCATCTCCCAATCGATGTCCCAAAAGGTGACTGTGCTCATAGCCACTTCACATTTCTGTGGCTTGATCCTTAGTCCGGCTTGTCGTATCCTGGCAAAAATTGCTTCAAAGTTGTTAGATGTTCTTCCCACGTAGTGGTAGCCACCAGTACGTCGTCTATGTAATGAACGACGTTGGGTATTCCAAGCAATAACTTTCTCATCAGACGAGTGAAGACCGCGGATGCGGTCTTGATGCCAAAAGGCATATACAGGAAATGATAATGCCCCGATTGGCTTGAGAAGGCGGTCTTTTGCTGCGAGTCTTTTGCGAGAGGAACCTGCCAATATCCTTTAGTTAAATCAACTTCGAGAACCATTTCTTTATTCCCACTTCGGCAAACAAGTGATCAGTTCTGGGTATAGGTTCTGCATCAGATACCAGAACATTGTTTATACGGCGAAAGTCTATACAGGCCCTGTAGCCATTGTCTGGCTTTTTGACTAGTACCAAAGGAGAATTATATGGTGACTCTGAGGGTTCTATAATGCCAAGTTGCAACATGTCTTGCACTTCCTTTTCAACGACTTCCTTCATAGAGAATGGCAATGGGTATTGTGGGGTGTTAACTGGTTCTGAACTGGTCGTTTGTAACCGACACTCCACAAGGTTTGTTTTACCTGGGATCTCCGAGAATACGTCTTCGTAGGTACTTAAGATGTCCCGTATCTCCACCCGCTGTCGCTCCCCGATTTCATCTCCAAGCTTTATGGAGTCAATACCGCAGCTACCCTGTACTTTGAAAGTTGGTAGTGGTTTCTCAGACTCCTCTTCCTCCAGAACGACAAAAGATGATGTCTGAGGAAGCTGTTCTTCTTGTTGTGAGTGAAGTGCGCGAGTCAAGTGACTTTCAAATTTGGCGCGTAAGATGAACTACTGACAATGTGTGCAAGATGGCGTATTGCGCCAGTGCGGCGAACACTGGCGATTGGAAAAAGAAGAAAATTCAAGGGAATGGGAGAAAAATCCAGAGCCAGGGCATCGAAGAACGAGGAAGAGGAGATTCGGGCTCGTGCTTGGAAGAAGAAGGCTAGGGTGCGGCGTGCGACCTCGTCGGGTGCGAGTACCTCCTGGGCGTCAGGGCATCCACCTAGCTGGCGACTGTTTCCACGGGGTCCTGGTGACCATTCAACCGCAGCGGCTATTGGCGAATCCTTGGCAAGACCTTGGTCTGATGTTCGAGCGGAAGACAGCGCAGCAGATGACGTCTACCGGGAGCGGGAGCAAGCCGTCGGGCTACGGGCCCGAGCTTATGCACTCTCACCACGGCAGCTTCCCCAATGGACTATTGAAGGGCGTGAACCGCTGGTGAGCCGTATCCGTCTTCTCTCGCGTCCGGACTCAAACACGAGGACTTTAACGAAAAGGACTGTTTAGACTCTTAGAGGTTTCCGCTCGCTAACGAAACTGACAGTGCTAATTAGTTAACATTTTTCTGATCTTAGTATTTTCCTTTTTGTGGTTTTTTTTGTGTGTTTGTGAAAGTATAATTTTTTTTTGCAAATCAAACGCTCACTTCCTTTTCTCGTGAGAGATTAACGTTTCACAGCTAGCTCGACTGGCTTTATTTACTGAACCTGTCACAAATTGGCGTCCGCGACAGGACGTGAGTGTTTGCCACTAAAAAGTAGATTTGAGTAAGGCTAACTAAAAAAAGTAAAATGGGCTCGCGAGAGTTGATGGCGCTGGCAGAACGCATGGGGTTGGAGGGAGCAGAATTGCAGGCTTGGTTTGACGCACGAGAAGCGCGTGAGCGCGATGAACGAGCCGCGGAGAGAGACGCGAAGAAAGAACAGTTGGAGCTGGAAGGCCGCAATTTACAGCTACGTCTTGAAGTAGCAAAAACGGAGAACCAAACCCGAGAAGCAAGCCAGCGACACTTGGAAGTAGAAGAGAGGACGCTGCAACTGCGCCTGAGAGTAGCTGAGGCCGGTGTCGGTCAGCCTACGGTGGCTGACACGGGCAACCAAAGGAACGCGCCTATGGTAGTGAACCCGCATAACTTTATACCCGTTTTCAACGAGGACAGAGACGACCTTGACGCCTACCTGAAAAGGTTTGAGAGAGTGGCGACAGGTCAAGATTGGCCACGGGAAAAGTGGGCCACGGCTCTTAGTTTGTGCCTTGGCGGAGAGGCTCTGAAGGTATTTGGACGGTTGTCACCGAACGATTCCCTGTCATACGACGAAGTCAAATTGGCACTGCTCCAGCGTTTTCGCTTCACGGCTGATGGCTACCGTGAGAAATTCCGGAAAAGCAAGCCTGAAGACGGCGAAACTGGAAAACAGTATGCCACGAGACTCCAAAGTTTCTTTGACAGGTGGATAGAAATGTCTCAGACAGAGAGGAATTTCGATTCAGTCTGTGACTTGATTGTAGCCGAACAATTCATGGCGAACTGCAGTAGTCAGCTGGCGCTCTTCTTACGGGAGAAGAACTGCAAGACTCTGGAAGCCATGGCAGAGGCAGCTGATATATATATAGAGGCAAAGAGATTGAAGAACTTATTAATAGTTCAGAATAAGAGTGAGGACACAACTGGGAAGGCTAAATTGATTTCAAGCCCAAGAGCAGAGATGCAATGTTTTGTTTGTGGCCGTAAGGGGCACAAGGCTTCTGACTGTCGAAGTAAACCTAAACAAGTATTTTGTACAAACTGCCGTAAGTGGGGGCATGATGTGAAGGGCTGTCAGAAAATGACTGGCACTTCGAAATCAACTACATCTTGTTTAATGCTACCCAAAGAAGAGACCGGTCCACAACAATCCATGATTGATGGCGACGACTCGGACCGAGACGACAATGTTATGGGCACGGTGAAGACGCAAGCGCAATGTAAGAAACGTCCCATGCCAGTGTTACCAGGGGAAGTGAATGGACAAATTGTTCGAGTCCTAAGGGACACCGGAAGCAACACGTTGGTAGTACGCCGGTCATTAGTACCTGATGAAGCACTAACTGGCACTACCGCGACGTTGTGGTTGGCTGATGGCAGCACCATCGTAACCCCTGAGGCGGAGATACGTATCAGATCTCCATACTTTTCCGGCATGGCCATCGTCAAGTGTATGCCGTCGCCACTGTATGACGTCATAGTTGGGAACGTACCGGGGGCCCGTGACGCCAATGACCCCGACGTTTCGCGGAAACTTTCTCAAGATCAATTCATTAAGAAAAAAGTTCATTCTGCGGACGAAGGTAACCACCCAAATTCTCAACTGGTTGGTGCCGCACGTCTCAATAGTTCGCGAAGGGCCATCTCTGTTGGGCTCCCTGGCCAGATGTCTCGCAAAATGTTTCGCGAAGAACAAGAAAAAGACCAGACGCTTGACATCTGCAGAGCCAGAGTGGGTAAGAAGTTTGTTAGAAAGGGCTCGACATCTTTTTCTTTCGTAGCCAAGAATGGTATTCTTTACCGACAATACTTCCTGTCCCCTGGTAAGATCATTGAACAAGCCATAGTCCCGAAGTCCCTGAGAGGCCAAGTGTTACGTTTGGCTCATGAAAATGTCATGTCAGGTCATCAGGGTGTAAAAAAAACAATAGATCGAGTTCTGGACGCCTTCTACTGGCCCGGGGTACAAGAAGATATCCGCAGATATGTCCGATCATGTGACGCCTGTCAAAGGACTTTACCGAAAGGCAAGGTGGGCAAGGTGCCTCTAGGGCGTATGCCGTTGATCGACACCCCTTTTGAACGTGTGGCGGTCGACATCATTGGACCGATAACTCCAGCCTCGGCAAAAGGCCATCGGTATATTTTGACTCTTGTGGATTTCGCCACTCGCTACCCTGATGCAGTGCCTTTGACAGCAATTGACTCAGCTACAGTGGCCGAGGGACTTGTCGAGATGTTTTCTCGCATTGGTTTTCCACGAGAAGTCTTGGCTGATCAGGCATCGTGCTTTACCTCAGATCTAATGAAGGAGGTGAATGAACTACTGGCAGTCAAGCATCTTAGCTGCACTCCATACCATCCTATGTGCAACGGGATGGTAGAGAGGTTTAATGGAACACTCAAGCAAATGCTCCGCAAAATGGTTCAAGAACAGCCTAAATGTTGGGATCGCTTGCTAGCACCTCTTTTGTTTGCTTATCGTGAAGCCCCACAAGCAAGCTCCGGGTTCTCACCATTTGAACTTATTTATGGCCGACATATTCGAGGACCTCTGAGCATCCTGAAAGAGCTATGGACTCATGATCAGGAGAACGAAGAACTTAAGACGACGTACGGATATGTCCTGGATTTAAGAGAGCGAATTGAGAAGACACTAGAGCTGGTACGACAAAACCTGAGCCGAGCACAGGTGTCGCAGAAAAGGTATTACGACCGCCACAGCAAGCAACGGGACCTGAAAGCTGGTGACCGTGCATTGATCTTGCTTCCCACAAGCAACAACAAGTTATTGATGCATTGGAAAGGGCCGTTTCCAGTCATAGAAAAGAAAAACGACTATGACTACTGGCTGGACCTTGGACACAGCAAAAAACTTTTCCACATAAACATGCTGAAAAAGTATGAAGAACGCCGTGAAGAACAGCTTCCTCAGACATCATCTTTTGTCGTTCTGGAGGAAGAGGAGTCTGAGAAACCACTACCAACTTTCAAAGTACAGGGTAGCTGCGGTATTGACTCCATAAAGCTTGGAGATGAAATCGGGGAGCGACAGCGGGTGGAGATACGGGACATCTTAAGTACCTACGAAGACGTATTCTCGGAGATCCCAGGTAAAACAAACCTTGTGGAGTGTCGGTTACAAACGACCAGTTCAGAACCAGTTAACACCCCACAATACCCATTGCCATTCTCTATGAAGGAAGTCGTTGAAAAGGAAGTGCAAGACATGTTGCAACTTGGCATTATAGAACCCTCAGAGTCACCATATAATTCTCCTTTGGTACTAGTCAAAAAGCCAGACAATGGCTACAGGGCCTGTATAGACTTTCGCCGTATAAACAATGTTCTGGTATCTGATGCAGAACCTATACCCAGAACTGATCACTTGTTTGCCGAAGTGGGAACAAAGAAATGGTTCTCGAAGTTTGATTTAACTAAAGGATATTGGCAGGTTCCTCTCGCAAAAGACTCGCAGCAAAAGACCGCCTTTTCAAGCCAATCAGGGCATTATCATTTCCTGTATATGCCTTTTGGCATCAAGACCGCATCCGCGGTCTTCACTCGTCTGATGAGAAAGTTATTGCTTGGAATACCCAACGTCGTTCATTACATAGACGACGTACTGGTGGCTACCACTACGTGGGAAGAACATCTAACAACTTTGAAGCAATTTTTTGCCAGGATACGACAAGCCGGACTAAGGATCAAGCCACAGAAATGTGAAGTGGCTATGAGCACAGTCACCTTTTTGGGACATCGATTGGGAGATGGCAACATACGGCCAGTCGAAAGCACGATACAGAAGATCACCTGTGCTTCTAAGCCTGAAACAAAGAAGCAACTCCGGTCATTCCTTGGACTGGCTGGCTATTACCGTGACCTGATACCTCGGTACGCCGAGAAAGCACAGCCGCTCACTGAGATGACGAGGAAGATGGAGGAAAAACAAGATTACGTGGACCACGGATAGAGAAGAAGCGTTTGAATCACTCAAAAAGGCTTTGTCTTCTGGGCCAATCGTCAAAGCACCCGATCTGAAAAGAGAATTCGTGCTTCGGTCTGACGCCTCTGATTCTTGTATAGGCGCTATCCTTATGCAAGAGCATGATGGCATCCTCCACCCTGTGTCATATGCCAGTCGTCAACTTCAGCCTCGCGAAAAGAGATACTCAGCAATCGAGAGGGAATGCTTAGCGTTGGTCTGGGCGATAGAAAAGTATCATGTTTTTCTGTACGGAACGTCATTTGTCGTACAGACCGATCACCAACCACTGCAGTATCTCTTAAGGGCAAAACACCTGAACAGTAGGGTATTACGGTGGAGCCTCGCGTTACAAGAATATTCATTCCGAGTCGAGCACATTAGAGGCTCTGAAAATGTCGGCGCAGATTATATGAGCCGGTTGTGAATTTTTACGTTTTCTCGAGACAAGCGACTACTTCAAGTTGTTTGTTTGTTAAGGACATCTTGTGAATGGACGACGCGTGGTGACTTCTCGCGCACTGAACTGCAGTTTATTTTTCTTCGCAAAAGAAACTTTTCAAAGGGGGGACTCTTGTTGTGAGTGAAGTGCGCGAGTCAAGTGACTTTCAAATTTGGCGCGTAAGATGAACTACTGACAATGTGTGCAAGATGGCGTATTGCGCCAGTGCGGCGAACACTGGCGATTGGAAAAAGAAGAAAATTCAAGGGAATGGGAGAAAAATCCAGAGCCAGGGCATCGAAGAACGAGGAAGAGGAGATTCGGGCTCGTGCTTGGAAGAAGAAGGCTAGGGTGCGGCGTGCGACCTCGTCGGGTGCGAGTACCTCCTGGGCGTCAGGGCATCCACCTAGCTGGCGACTGTTTCCACGGGGTCCTGGTGACCATTCAACCGCAGCGGCTATTGGCGAATCCTTGGCAAGACCTTGGTCTGATGTTCGAGCGGAAGACAGCGCAGCAGATGACGTCTACCGGGAGCGGGAGCAAGCCGTCGGGCTACGGGCCCGAGCTTATGCACTCTCACCACGGCAGCTTCCCCAATGGACTATTGAAGGGCGTGAACCGCTGGTGAGCCGTATCCGTCTTCTCTCGCGTCCGGACTCAAACACGAGGACTTTAACGAAAAGGACTGTTTAGACTCTTAGAGGTTTCCGCTCGCTAACGAAACTGACAGTGCTAATTAGTTAACATTTTTCTGATCTTAGTATTTTCCTTTTTGTGGTTTTTTTTTGTGTGTTTGTGAAAGTATAATTTTTTTTGCAAATCAAACGCTCACTTCCTTTTCTCGTGAGAGATTAACGTTTCACAGCTAGCTCGACTGGCTTTATTTACTGAACCTGTCACACTGGCGGCACAGTGGCCTCATACAAAGCATAGTAAGAACAATTCCTTATCGTGTATGGTCACAGAGGGAACGCTGACGCATGACTCAGACATTTTACGAATATGCGTAGCCTCAATAAACTCGCGCACTCTTCAGTTTTTATGCCGACACAGCACAGAAGTTTCATCGAAGAGCGGCACGCAGCCACTTTCCCTACAGTGGGCTTCTAAACGAAGGCCGGCCTGGCCTTCGAGAATTGAAATGTTCTTGAAGTCTATTATTTTGACAGCGACCTGCGTGACCCACGTATACACGATTGCATGACAAGGGTATGGAGTAGGCAGCACCGGTGATACATGATACATAATTATAAATATGACTTACATTTGTCTAAGTGACATGTCATACGGTCTACGTGGCATGTCAGTAGACTCTTTCACAGAACATTGTTTTTTTACCTGGGGTCTTTATTCATTTATTTCAAGTTGAGGTGCACCTGCAGAAGAAAAGTGTATGTATTGAGTCTAAGGTGACGCCGGTTTTAAGCGATATATTTCTAAGTAGAAGTGGTCGGGCGCTTTCAATGGTTTTACAGGCTTCAGTAATCAGATTTCTTTCGTTATGCCGATGACTAAATTGCCGTTTTTTTCATAAGGGAACTGAATATTGTCAGCAGGTATTTTAAAGAGTTTTGAGCAGTGTGGCCTTGGCCTGAAGTTATAGTAGTCATAATAATTTATTTCTGCCTAAGAAAATGCGTTGACAGAGGAGCTGCAGAAAAAGCTGTAGTAGACAGCTTGGCCGAGCCACAGCCCCTAAATACAAGGCAACAGCGAAGGCACTTGAAAATTCAGTTGAAAGCGTACATAGAACTTCATGTTACAAAGTATACAAAGCATTCATAAACTCCATGTAAACACTGCACATCAAAACACACAAGAACGAACAGACAGGGTGTTGTCTACACTTTCTACCACAGCATCGATTCATCAATTGCTTCCTCATTATAATAGTATTTATAATAATTCTATTAACAAAAATAACCCATTTCGAAGACGATCGTGTATCAAATAAGCACAAATAAAACTACACATACAATTCTAATTTGACATCCATTTTGGACTTTAACAAGCCTAAATTATATGTGGGGGAACATCCTTATACAGAACGATTAGCTTTGAAGGTGCAGGTGAATAGGTAAGTGTTTGCAGATGTGTATGCGTTTAGAAGGGAGGGAAGTGTATGCTGGAGGCGCTCTTTCCCGGTATTTATGCGTGCTGTTGGCCTCAACCAGCTTTCGAGTTGCCTAAAAGGGTTACTCGTTTTCTTTTCTTCCAATTTGGCGAGATGTCGGATGTAGTTAATAATACATATTGTTTCATTTTGTATACCGAAGTTCACTTCGAAATACATAAAAAACTAATGTATTCAATTTTTGGGATCCATAGCTCCAGTTCTCGCCCACGCATGTGTGTTGGTGCTACACCTCTCGGTCTGTGAAACCTTTGCTGAACTACAAATCAGGCCATACCAAACTGGTTGAAAATCGATTGCACTCTCCTGTTTTAGCTCTGCACTGAAGAAATCCTGCACCCATTTAGTTGGAAAAAAAGTGTCAGCATATCCACGGAGTGAATGATGGAGAGTGGGGCGAAGCAATCGTCCGTCCATACGTCCGTCTGTGTGACCGTCCATGCGTCTGTTCGTGCGCCCGTCCCTGCGTCCGTTCATGCATCCATCCATGCATCTGTCTGTGTGTCCGTTCGTCTATCTATTCAACACTCCAAGTCCCACCATCTCGCATCTTTTTATCATATATTCCCCATATAGAAGCACCGCCATTCAGTGGACATTCCAAGGACTAAAGGAGAGGTGGCACACGCACACTTTCTTACTGCTTGCGCTTCTGGTCTACTTCCCACTTTCAACCACCTTGATTTCATGGTATATACTAGTTCACTGTATTCATGGCACTGTGGCCCAATTCTCGCTAAACCTTTCTAAAACCAAGGAGGTTACGCCCAGCGAGTATAACGTAGCAACCTTTTTCCTGTCAGATAGTGCTAAACGTACATGACAGTGGCTGCTAATGTGAAATGAGAGACAGGAGGATTCAGCTTTTAATTTCTTACGGCTTGCGCTTCGTATCTGCTTCCCCCCTTTAACCACCTCGAATTCATTCATGGTATATACTAGTTCATTGTATTCATGGCCCTGCGGCTCAACGCTCGCTAAACCTTTCTAAAACTAAGGAGGTTACACCCAGCGAGTATAATGTAGCAACCCTTTCTTGTCTGATGGTGCTCCAGGTACATGGCAATGGCTGCTAGTGGGGATCGCAGCGTGCGCGTTGACTAAAAGCCGAATGCTCCTGTCTCTCATTCCCCATTAGCAGCCATTGGCATGTACATTGAGCACTATTTTTATTGTTAAACAACGCACAGAAGAAATCTCTCACCGGCACCACCTTGGAGGTCAAATGTTATACCTATTTCGGGTATGTGCCACTGATGGTTACGTACTACAAGGAACGCACAAGCCACGCCATGAGGAGCTTCGCCCCTAAATGTTTTGCTGGACAGGTCCAAAAACTTAGACAAGCTGGCTTCCCACGAAATGTATTGCTTAAGGTCTGCGAAAAGATGATTAAGAGATTAAAAGGGGACCTTGGTGTGCGTTGCAACTTAGATGAGAAGGCTAAGCATAAACAATTGCTGTTCTTTTATATGTTCACGGTTTACCCACCGCCTATAAAAGGGGGTGTCAAGATAGTACGTCCGAAAGGTTATTTCTGCCTGGAACAAGTTATTCACTTCATGTGCCAAAGTATATAGACGAGTGGCGAATTGCATATATGTCCAGCAAGGTACATTCAATGTAAGCCATGTTTATATTATGTATCATGTATCACCAGTGTTGTCTACTCCGCACGCTTGTCATGCGATCGTGTATGCGTGGGTCAGGCAGGTCGCTGTCTGAATATTACTCTTAGAGAACATTTCAGTACTCTGAAAGGCCAGTCTGGCCTTCGTTTAGCAGCTCGCTGTATGGAATGTGCCTGCGTGCCGCTCTTCGATGAGACTTTTGTGATGTGTCGGCATAAAAACCGAAGAGTGCCCAAGCTTATGGAGGCTGCGCATATTCGCATGATGTCTGAGTAGTGCGTCTGTGTTTCCTCTGTGACCATACATGATGAAGAGTTGGCCTATGTAGGTTTTGCATGACGTGAGTGCTTTCCTGATGTTGCCCAGGTTTTTTTATTTGGCTCTCATGCCTTTTTCTCCTCCCTCTCTGCCCTTCCTTGCTTTTTATTCGTTCCTGTATATATTGCCTAGGTCTGGGAATAATGCTTCAGTTGATAGTCTGCGCTTGTCTTTCCTTATTCTCTACTTCGTGTTTCCGTCTGTTTTTTGCGCAGTGCCCTTCCAGATCAGTACCAACTTGTCAACTAGCCCTTCTTCTGAGGTACTTTCTATTGGTCTCCAAACTCGTCCATAATCCCGTTAAAAGTTTTGCACCAAATAATTTTGAAAGCTTCCTGCCACACGTCCATTTTGGCAGGAGTCTCTAACTTGCCTGACTTATTTTGGCCTGATGGAACTTGTGAGATGACGGCGGGGGGAATCTTAAACCTTCAGGTGAAGCCCGTTGTAGATTCTTGCAAGCTAATCCAATGTGTTCTGCTCCAACACGAGACAGCAATACATTGGACTTCGTTTTTTTTTTCAACTTGCCAGCTATGGTGAATTCAGTACATGTACCTGGTATAGGTGACCAGCATGCTGTTGTCGTCATTGCCCGAACAAAAATAAAAAAAACGAAACAGGAGACGCGAACAGTGTACCTCAAGCTATATGGCAGAGGTGATTACGCTCGCATATAAAGGAAGCTTCTCGAACACTGCTGTTTTTTAATGTCTCTCAGATGAATGTGACGTACAAGAATTATGGGATAAGTTTGAACAAAGAATCAAACAGCTTACTGATACCTATATCACAGTATCAAAAGCGGTAGACTTGGAAAGTGAAACAAACCCTGGATGACTGCGCGTATCGTAAGGTTAGTATAGGAGAAATTGCGGAGGCCCCTGTGCTCACATTTGGGTGCAGCTTAAAGAACCTATGTGGTCGCAACTTCCGGAGCCCTCCACTACGGCATCTCTCATGATCATATGGTGGTTTTGGGACGTTAAAGCGCACATCTATCAATCAATTGAGATTAGTATAGAAGAGAAAGCGCATACATTTAAAATATAAAACGACTACTCGCCATCGTCAGTTTGAAAGCTTGAAAAATGTAACTCGAGAGTGCCAGCTCAATATAAAGGAGGTTAAGTGGCAGTATTTCGAAGAACTCGGAAACAAAATAAAAACTAATTCAAAGGTGTTCTGCCAATATATGAAAGGCTGTGGAGCAGACACCTTGGAAATTACCAACATTGTAATCAATACTTAGGAGTTATAGACGACTTGGGAGTTATTAGACGACCTGTTTAAACAACTATATCCTTTCCGTATACTTGCCAAAATGTAGCTCTAGTGCTTCGCAATGCGCAAGTTACGTGCCGAAAATGCAGTCAGTAGAGTTATGTGTGAATGAAATTAGGACATTACTAAGCAAACGTGCAGAGAATTATGCAATTAGACTAGACGGAATTTCACTTCGAGTCTTAAAGCAGTGAGCTGAGTCAAGTTCTCTTTACCTGCACGTGATCAACACAAAAGCTTTGTCCTCCGGTGCCCTCCCAGATGACTAGAAATTGCACATGCAGTTCCTATCATAAAAATGGGTCCAAGAAAGACATAACCAACCCTACACCTTTTGACTTACGTCGATACCGTGCAAGTTACAAGAGCATATCCTGTGTGAAGAAATAATGGCACATTTATCGGCAAACAAATTGCTGGCGTCTCAACAACATCGGTTTCTTACGGGCTTATCATGTACAATCCAATAAATTGAATTTTACTATGACTTAATTTCTGAAATAGCCAATGGCGTACAAATGGATTGCCTTTTGCTGGACTTCCGAAAAGCTTCGACACCGTATCACACTCTTTTTTTTTAAGTAAGTTTGCAGAGCTAAACATTGACCGCGAAGTGGTGTGAATAGAAAGTTACCTTTCAGGCCACCAACAGTCTGTAGAACCAAATGGCGAAAAATTGAGTTTAGTAAACATCACGTCAAGGGTGCGACAGGGCTTAGTACTAGGGTTACTTTTATTTTATTATATAAGATATTTGCTCAGGAATGACTTCTCATATACGGTTGTTTTCAGATGACTGTCTTATACAGGAAAATTAGAAACGAGAGCGACGTCACCGTGCTCCAAAGTGACTTATAGTGCATTCAGAATTGTGTTCAAGGTAGAAAATCGCATTATAAGCCAATATATGCATTCATGTTACTTTCACGCGTAAAAAAACAACAAGTGAGCGTCAGAGTTTGTAATCTGCGACAGTCTAGTAATACAAAAACCACATTATACATATTTAAGTGTAACTTTTTTCAACCGACTCTTCATAAAATGCACATGTTAATTGAGTAGTTGCGAATGCCGTCAAGACGCTAACTTTTACACAGCGCAGCCTGAGACATCACCGGTATGTTTAAAATCAATGGCATATTCAACACACCTTCGACTTGTGCTTAAATACGCTTCTGTCGTGTGGAAGGCCTGGCAAAGTACTGTAGGTGACAAACTTCAAACAATACAAGTTAGAGCTGCTGTTTGTCCTAAGTCGGTACTCAAAAATTGACAGTTGCATCAATATCAAAATTGAGTTGGGATGGAAATCATTTTCGTCCCGTGGAAATAAACTGCGGCTAAAGCTCTTGTACCAAATATTCCACGGTAAAACCGGCATTCGGAAATAAAATTACCGTCACAGCCACTGTATTTCTTTGCGATATGATCATTGTTCAAAATTCGAAAGTTCCGAAGGAGATCTAACTTTTATGCTAATTCGTTTTTGCTCGTTTCATCTGAGAATATAGTTTGCTTATTAATTGAAAAACTGTGCTGTATACATGAAGATTGTCGGCTGCTGACCCGCAGGTCACGGTATCAAATCCCGGCTGTGGCGGCTGCATTTCCGACGGAGGCGGAAATGTTGTAGGCCCGTACTCAGATTTGTAGGCACGTTAAAAAACCACAAGTAGCCGAAATTTCCGGAGCCCTCCACAACGGCGTCTCTCATATTCATATGCTCGTTTTGAGGTGTTAAACCCACAAATCAATCAATGTGTTACTCTCAACATTGTAACCTCCCTGCCACAGCGCCTTGGGGCTAACGAGGCAACCATTGAATAAAAATAAAAACACACTAATAATATCAGAACACTGATCACTAATTAGCAATATGGAATTCTTGTAATGATTATCTTCTTTGTCTCCACTTTCATCTGATACATTGATACTCAATCCTTCGATTATTTCATCATTATTAACATCATGATATTGCCACGTTCTTTTCGTCAAGTTTTGTTATCGCCCCGTTACACTATGTTCAGTGCAAAGTGCGCCTACGGTGTTAAGAGAACCTTCGAGGCTGTATTGATCGTTTTGAAGAATACGCCCACTTCATTAACCTTTCAAATTCTTCTGGAAACTACGTCACCACTAGCGATAACGCTAGAATGTTCGATGACAAGTGCTTAATGCCGACACACTTCGCCGCTTGTCAGTTGATCGACGGCCGACGCTCTGCACGCCGCTATCACTGCCAGTGTCTTGCTGTAATCTGACTTTTTTTTACACATAGCCAGTGTCTTGCTGTAATCTGACTTTTCTTTTACACATAGCCACAAGTTTGGCCAAATAATAAACACTTTTCATTTGGACAAGTCGTCTCCGACCTTTGTCAGCGTCACGACTCCATGACATCTGGTGGAGGTGCTTCCCGGCCAATGTACCGAATGCCCCCTTGCAGCCGTGAGCCAAGCCCACACCGTGAAGAGGACACTGAAGCCATCTTCGATCAGCGAGCCAGCCGCAGGCGGTGCGGGCTACATACAGAGTACAAGCTCTACCTGATAACATTCGCAAGCCCAAGGCCACCACGACTACAGCGACCACTATGGCTACCCCTGTACCGACGCCCGCAACGGTCGTAATGCAGCAGCCGAGAGAGCCACCGACCTTCCACCTTTCATCATGTGAAGAAGCGGAAACCTGGCTGGAAACATATCACTGAGTGGCCGCCTTAAAACAGTGGGACTTGCAAGAAAGCTGCGCCGCGTCTACTTTTATGCGGCGAGGACCTGGTTCGAGAAACACTAGTCGTCACTTCAAACCTGGGGTCTGTTCTGCTGCGCATTCCTTAAAACGTTCACGAGCATCGCAAGAAAAGAAAGGCCTGCTGCTGTGCTGGACAAACGGGCGCAGCTTCCCAACAAAAGCGTCACAATCTGCGCAAAAAAATTATTCACCTGTTCCGAATCACCGCCCTGACATGACCGAGGGTAAGAACGTCCGTTTGTTCATGTGAGGGGAAGCGCAAGACCTCTTCGCTGGGCTGGTGCGAAACCCACCCAAATCAGTTCAAGAGTTTGTCTCGGAGGCTAAAACTATCGAGAAGACTCTGGAAATGCGAACCCGGAGGTATGATCGCCGATTTGTGCAAGACGGCACACCTCTTCATGCCTTCGGCTCAGACGACATACGCGAAACAATCCGACAGATCGTGCGGGACGAGCTACGGAAGCTGCTGCTTTTATTGCAGCCCCAAGTGGACTCCATCACTGACATCGTCCACGTAGAAATTCGGCAATCACTTGGAGCTTTCAAACCACCGCCGCCTCAGCCGCGAGCAATGAGCTGCGCTGCTGCTGCCCGACGCTACGTCCCCCCTCCGCGCCCACACAAAGACGCCACTTCTCAAAACTTCCGGCGCCAGACGCCGCCGCCACTGCCACCGGCGCCCTACCATTCTGCGCTCGGCCAGCAGCTCACACCAAAGAAAATGGACGTTTGGCATGCCCCCGACAACCACCCGCTATGTTACCGTTGTGGGGAGGCCGGCCACACCTATCAACGCTGCCAGTACCGACAGATGTGGGCTCCGGGGATTCACCATTAGAGCGCCGCGGCCGCAGCTGGGTGAAAAGCCTCGCGACATCGCAGATTACATCACAGGAGCACTGTGGCAAGAACAATAATCATAGCGTTCCCCATCACCGGCCGCTACAACTCACTGCCTCGCCGGTCCTACCCTGAACCAATCCGTGGCCGGTCGCCTAGCCCTCGTCCTTCAGAAAACTGAGGCCACCAACCGATGGAGGAGCGGTGGCTGTACGACGAACTACTGAAGATTCTCCCCCGCCGATGAAGAGGCCAGGACGAAACCTTCAGAGCACGACATATCCCGACCCAGCAGTGACATTGGAACATCACGTACCGAAGACGACCTAATGACGCAACATGGAAGCATTGGAACAAGCAGACGTAGTCATGACCCGCCGCCACGGCCTAACTGCAACGCGCGACGACGAACTAGCGACCTCGACGTGTTTATTGACGGCCACAATGTGACAGCTCTCGTAGATACTGGAGCTTACTATTCCGTCATCAGCAGAGCGTTCACCACGAAGTTAAAGAAAGTGAAGACCGCGCAAGGAGGCCCTGAGATCCGGACAGCTGGAGGTCATTTAGCAATGTAGGCAGGAATATGCGCAGCGAGAGTTTTCATTTACCCCGCAAGCTTTCTGTTCTACAACGTTGCTCCAGAGACATAATCTTAGCATGAACTTCTTGGACCTTCATGGTGCAGTCATCAGCCTCAGATCAAAGTCAATAACGTTATCAACAGAAAAGCACACGTGATCAGGAAACCACGCCTTAAATGTTCTGGAAGGAGTCACTATTCCCCCTCGCACCAGCGTCAGCATTTCCGTCCACACAGATAGCAACGAACATGCAATGCGTCATTGAAAGCGATCAGTACCTGTTGATCAACCACTAAATTTGTGTTGCGAGAGTCATATTGAAGTTTTGTCAGGAGGAAGAAACAATAAGTATATTAAGGTCAGTAATAAA
>NW_023613861.1:0-15000 GCF_013339725.1 Rhipicephalus microplus
ATTACGATGTTTGCATAACCTCACAGTTTTTCACCCACTTATTGCAGTACAGAACGCTGTATCTCGCTAAATGACATCGTTCTTTAATGTTTCACGATGCTTGAATGCGCTTTAACGAGAATATCACAATACAGCAGTTTCGCACTTGTAACGGTACAACACGCAGTATCTGGCTTGTTCATGCCGTTTTGTGTGCTTTCACAACATTTCACCTATCGCAGTTTCGTACTCGCAATAAAACAACACTATCTCGTTAGATGACGTCGTTTTTGGTGGTTTCACGACGCTACCTAGCTTAAACTAACATAACTCAACCTAACATAACATTCGCACTTGTATCTAAAAACGCTCTATTACACTGTTTTGTTCACAATTACAATATTTGCATGACCTCAAAGTTTTTCACCAACTTATTACAGTACAGAATGCTGTATCTCGCTAATGACATCGTTCTTTTAGGTTTCACGATGCTTGCATGCGCTTTAACGAGAATATCACAATACAGCAGTTTCGCACTTGTAACGGTACAACACGCAGTATCTGGCGTGTTCATGCCGTTTTGTGGCTTTCACACATTTCACCTATTGCAGTTTCGTACATTCAATAAAACAACACTATCTCGTTAGATGACGTCCTTTTGGGTGGTTTCACGACGCTACCTAGCTTAAAGTAACATAACTCAACCTAACATTACCTTCGCACTTCTATCAGTTAGAAAACGTTTTACTCGCTACTTACATTGCTTTCTACAACATTACGACGTTGCAAGCGCTTTCCCACATTACATATCGCAGTTCCCGAACTTGTAATGGTGAAGAACACTGGCATCTCACTAAGTGACATTGTTAATGCGGTTTCTACGACGGTTCATATCTTAACCTAACCTAACATTCGCACTTGTATCTAAAAACGCTCTATTACACTGTTTCTGTTCACAATTACGATATTTGCATGACCTCAAAGTTTTCACCAACTTATTACAGTACAGAATGCTGTATCTCGCTAAATGACATCGTTCTTTAGGTTTCACGATGCTTGCATGCGCTTTAACGAGAATATCACAATAGAGCAGTTTCGCACTTGTAACGGTACAACACGCAGTATCTGGCTTGTTCATGCCGTTTTGTGTGCTTTCACAACATTTCACCCATTCGCAGTTTCGTACATCGCAATAAAACAACACTATCTCGTTAGATGACGGTCGTTTTGGTGGTTTCACGACGCTACCTAGCTTAAATTACATAACTCAACCTAACATAACCTTCGCACTTCTATCGTTAGAAAACGTTTACTCGCTACTTTACAATGCTTTCTACAACATTACGACGGTTTCAATGCAGCTTTCACATGAGATATCGCAGTTCCCGACTTGTAATGGTGAAAAACACTGCATCTCACTAAGTGAGATTGTTTATGCGGTTTTACGACGGTTCATATCTTAACCTAACCTAACATTCGCACTTGTATCTAAAAACGCTCTATTACACTGTTTCGTTCACAATTACAATATTTGCATGATCTCACAGTTTTTACTCGCTACTTTACATTGCTTTCTACAACATTACGACGGTTGCAAGCGCTTTCACATTACATATCGCAGTTCCCGACTTGTAATGGTGAAGAACACGGCATCTCACTAAGTGACATTGTGAAATGCGGTTTTACGACGGTTCATATCTTAACCTAACCTAACATTCGCACTTGTATCTAAAAACGCTCTATTACACTGTTTTGTTCACAATTACGATATTTGCATGACCTCAGAGTTTTTCACCAACTTATTACAGTACAGAATGCTGTATCTCGCTAAATGACATCGTTCTTTTAGGTTTCACGATGCTTGCATGCGCTTTAACGAGAATATCACAATATAGCCGTTTCGCACTTGTAACGGTACAACACGCAGTACCTGGCTAGTTCATGCCGTTTTGTGTCCTTTCACAATATTTCACCTATCGCAGTTTCGTAGTCGCAATAAAACAACACCATCTCGTTAGATGACGTCGTTTTGGTGGTTTCACGACGCTACCTAGCTTAAACTAACTCAACCTAACATAACCTTCGCACTTCTATCGTTAGAAAAACGTTTACTCGCTACTTTACAATGCTTCTACAACATTACGACGGTTTCAAGGCGCTTTCACATTAGATATCGCAGTTCCCGACTTGTAATGGTGAAGAAACACTGCATCTCACTAAGTGACATTGTTTAATGCGGTTTTACGACGGTTCATATCTTAACCTAACCTAACATTCGCACTTGTATCTAAAAACGCTCTATTACACTGTTTCGTTCACAATTACGATATTTGCATGACCTCACAGTTTTCACCAACTATTACAGTACAGAATGCTGTATCTCGCTAAATGACATCGTTCTTTAGGTTTCACGATGCTTGCATGCGCTTTAACGAGAATATCACAATATAGCAGTTTCGCACTTGTAACGGTACA
Source organism: Rhipicephalus microplus (assembly GCF_013339725.1). Lineage (NCBI taxonomy): Eukaryota > Metazoa > Arthropoda > Arachnida > Ixodida > Ixodidae > Rhipicephalus > Rhipicephalus microplus. Next base: position 2,455 of record NW_023613861.1, read on the forward strand.
ACACGCAGTATCTGGCTTGTTCATGCCGTTTTGTGTGCTTTCACAACATTTCACCTATCGCAGTTTCGTACATCGCAATAAAACAACACTATCTCGTTAGATGACGTCCTTTTTGGTGGTTTCACGACGCTACCTAGCTTAAACTAACATAACTCACCTAACATAACCTTCGCACTTCTATCGTTAGAAAACGTTTTACTCGCTACTTTACAATGCTCTCTACAACATTACGACGGTTTCATGCGCTTTCACATTAGATATCGCAGTTCCCGACTTGTAATGGTGAAAAACACTGCATCTCACTAAGTGACATTGTTTAATGCGGTTTTACGACGGTTCATATCTTAACCTAACCTAACATTCGCACTTGTATCTAAAACGCTCTATTACACTGTTTCGTTCACAATTACGATATTTGCATGACCTCACAGTTTTTCACCAACTTATTACAGTACAGAACGCTGTATCTCGCTAAATGACATCGTTCTTTAAGGTTTCACGATGCTTGCATGCGCTTTAACGAGAATATCACAATATAGCAGTTTCGCACTTGTAACGGTACAACACGCAGTATCTGGCTTGTTCATGCCGTTTTGTGTGCTTTCACAACATTTCACCCATCGCAGTTTCGTAATCGCAATAAAACAACACTATCTCGTTAGATGACGTCGTTTTTGGTGGTTTCACGACGCTACCTAGCTTAAACTAACTTAACCTAACCTAACCTTCGCACTTCTATCGTTAGAAAACGTTTTACTCGCTACTTTACAATGCTTTCTACAACATTACGACGGTTTCATGCGCTTTCACATTAGATATCGCAGTTCCCGACTTGTAATGGTGAAAAACACTGCATCTCACTAAGTGACATTGTTTAATGCGGTTTTACGACGGTTCATATCTTAACCTAACCTAACATTCGCACTTGTATCTAAAAACGCTCTATTACACTGTTTCGTTCACAATTACGATATTTGCATGACCTCACAGTTTTTCACCAACTTATTACAGTACAGAACGCTGTATCTCGCTAAATGACATCGTTCTTTAGGTTTCACGATGCTTGCATGCGCTTTAACGAGAATATCACAATATAGCAGTTTCGCACTTGTAACGGTACAACACGCAGTATCTGGCTTGTTCATGCCGTTTTGTGTGCTTTCACAACATTTCACCTATCGCAGTTTCGTACTCGCAATAAAACAACACTATCTCGTTAGATGACGTCGTTTTTGGTGGTTTCACGACGCTACCTAGCTTAAACTAACATAACTAACCTAACATACCTTCGCACTTCTATCGTTAGAAAACGTTTACTCGCTACTTTACAATGCTTTCTACAACATTACGACGGTTTCATGCGCTTTCACATTAGATATCGCAGTTCCCGACTTGTAATGGTGAAAAACACTGCATCTCACTAGTGACATTGTTTAATGCGGTTTTACGACGGTTCATATCTTAACCTAACCTAACATTCGCCTTGTATCTAAAACGCTCCTATTACACTGTTTCGTTCACAATTACGATATTTGCATGACCTCACAGTTTTTCACCAACTTATTACAGTACAGAACGCTGTATCTCGCTAAATGACATCGTTCTTAGGTTTCACGATGCTTGCATGCGCTTTAACGAGAATATCACAATACAGCAGTTTCGCACTTGTAACGGTACAACACGCAGTATCTGGCTTGTTCATGCCGTTTTGTGTGCTTCACAACATTTCACCTATCGCAGTTTCGTACTCGCAATAAAACAACACTATCTCGTTAGATGACGTCCGTTTTGGTGGTTTCACGACGCTACCTAGCTAATAACTAACTCAACCTAACATAACCTTCGCACTTCTATCGGTTAGAAAACGTTTTACTCGCTACTTTACATGCTTTCTACAAAGTTACGACGGTTGCATGCGCTTTCACATTAGATATCGCAGTTCACGACTTGTAATGGTGAAGAACACTGCAATCTCACTAAGCTGAAATTGTGTTAATTGCGGTTTTACGACGGTTCATATCTTAACCTAACCTAACATTCGCACTTGTATCTAAAAACGCTCTATTACACTGTTTCGTTCACAATTACGATATTTGCATGACCTCAGAGTTTTTCACCAACTCTAGTACAGTACAGAATGCTGTATCTCGCTAAATGACATCGTTCTTTAAGGTTTCACGATGCTTGCATGCGCTTAACGAGAATATCACAATATAGCAGTTTCGCACTTGTAACGGTACAACACGCAGTATCTGGCTTGTTCATGCCGTTTTGTGTGCTTTCACAACATTTCACCTATCGCAGTTTCGTACTCGCAATAAAACAACACTATCTCGTTAGATGACGTCGTTTTTGGTGGTTTCACGACGCTACCTAGCTTAAAGTACATAACTCAACCTAACATAACCTTCGCACTTCTATCGTTAGAAAACGTTTTACTCGCTACTTTACATGCTTTCTACAACATTACGACGGTTGCATGCGCTTTCACATTACATATCGCAGTTCCCGACTTGTAATGGTGAAGAAACACTGCATCTCACTAAGTGACATTGTTTAATGCGGTTTTACGACGGTTCATATCTTACCTAACCTAACATTCGCACTTGTATCTAAAACGCTCTATTACACTGTTTCGTTCACAATTACGATATTTGCATGACCTCAGAGTTTTCACCAACTTATTACAGTACAGAACGCTGTATCTCGCTAATGACATCGTTCTTTAAGGTTTCACGATGCTTGCATGCGCTTTAAACGAGAATATCACAGTATAGCAGTTTCGCACTTGTAACGATACAACACGCAGTATCTGGCTTGTTCATGCCGTTTTGGTGTGCTTTCACAACATTTCACCTATCGCAGTTTCGTACCGCAATAAAACAACACTATCTCGTTAGATGACGTCGTTTTTGGTGGTTTCACGACGCTACCTAGCTTAAACTAACTAACTAACCTAACATACCTTCGCACTTCTATCGTTAGAAACGTTTTACTCGCTACTTTACAATGCTTTCTACAACATTACGACGGTTTCATGCGCTTTCACATTAGATATCGCAGTTCCCGACTTGTAATGGCGAAAAACACTGCATCTCACTAGTGACATTGTTTAATGCGGTTTTACGACGGTTCATATCTTAACCTAACCTAACATTCGCACTTGTATCTAAAACAGCTCTATTACACTGTTTCGTTCACAATTACGATATTTGCATGACCTCACAGTTTTTCACCAACTTATTACAGTACAGAACGCTGTATCTCGCTAAATGACATCGTTCTTTAAGGTTTCACGATGCTTGCATGCGCTTTAACGAGAATATCACAATACAGCAGTTTCGCACTTGTAACGGTACAACACGCAGTATCTGGCTTGTTCATGCCGTTTTGTGTGCTTTCACAACATTTCACCTATTGCAGTTTCGTACATGCAAAAAACAACACTATCTCGTTAGATGACGTCCTTTTTGGTGGTTTCACGACGCTACCTAGCTTAAATTAACATAACTCAACCTAACATAACCTTCGCACTTCTATCGTTAGAAAACGTTTTACTCGCTACTTTACATTACTTTCTACAACATTACGACGGTTGCAAGCGCTTTCACATTACATATCGCAGTTCCCGACTTGTAATGGTGAAGAACACTGAATCTCACTAAGTGACATTGTTTAATGCGGTTTTACGACGGTTCATATCTTAACCTAACCTAACATTCGCACTTGTATCTAAAAACGCTCTATTACACTGTTTCTTTCACAATTACGATATTTGCATGACCTCAGAGTTTTTCACCAACTTATTACAGTACAGAATGCTGTATCTCGCTAAATGACATCGTTCTTTAAGGTTTCACGATGCTTGCATGCGCTTTAACGAGAAATCACAATATAGCGGTTTCGCACTTGTAACGGTACAACACGCAGTATCTGGCTTGTTTATGCCGTTTTGTGTGCTTTCACAATATTTCACCTATTGCAGTTTCGTAAATGCAATAAACAACATTCTCTCGTTAGATGACGTCCTTTTTGGTGGTTTCTCGATGCTACCTAGCTTAAACTAACATAACTCAACCTAACATACCCTTCGCACTTCTATCCGTTAGAAAACGTTTTACTCGCTACTTTACAATGCTCTCTACAACATTACGACGGTTTCATGCGCTTTCACAATACATATCGCAGTTCCCGACTCACTAAAATGACATTGTTTAATGCGGTTTTACGACGGTTCATATCTTAACCTAACCTAACAATCGCACTTGTATCTAAAAACGCTCTATTACACTGTTTCGTTCATTATTACGATGTTTGCATAACCTCACAGTTTTTCACCCACTTATTGCAGTACAGAACGCTGTATCTCGCTAAATGACATCGTTCTTTAATGTTTCACGATGCTTGAATGCGCTTTAACGAGAATATCACAATACAGCAGTTTCGCACTTGTAACGGTACAACACGCAGTATCTGGCTTGTTCATGCCGTTTTGTGTGCTTTCACAACATTTCACCTATCGCAGTTTCGTACTCGCAATAAAACAACACTATCTCGTTAGATGACGTCGTTTTTGGTGGTTTCACGACGCTACCCAGCTTAAAGTAACATAACTCAAACTAACATAACCTTCGCACTTCTATCTTTAGAAAACGTTTCACTCGCTACTTTACATTGCTTTCTACAACATTACGACGGTTGCAAGCGCTTTCACATTACATATCGCAGTTCCCGACTTGTAATGGTGAAGAACACTGCATCTCACTAAGTGACATTGTTAATGCGGTTTTACGACGGTTCATATCTTAACCTAACCTAACATTCGCACTTGTATCTAAAAACGCTCTATTACACTGTTTTGTTCACAATTACAATATTTGCATGACCTCAAAGTTTTTCACCAACTTATTACAGTACAGAATGCTGTATCTCGCTAAATGACATCGTTCTTTTAGGTTTCACGATGCTTGCATGCGCTTTAACGAGAATATCACAATATAGCAGTTTCGCACTTGTAACGGTACAACACGCAGTATATGGCTTGTTCATGCCGTTTTGTGTGCTTTCACAACATTTCACCTATTGCAGTTTCGTACATTCAATAAAACAACACTATCTCGTTAGATGACGTCCTTTTGGGTGGTTTCACGACGCTACCTAGCTTAAATTAACATAACTCAACCTAACATAACCTTCGCACTTCTATCGTTAGAAAACGTTTTACTCGCTACTTTACATTGCTTTCTACAACATTACGACGGTTGCAAGCGCTTTCACATTACATATCGCAGTTCCCGACTTGTAATGGTGAAGAACACTGCATCTCACTGAGTGACATTGTTTGATGCGGTTTTACGACGGTTCATATCTTAACCTAACCTAACATTCGCACTTGTATCTGAAAACGCTCTATTACACTGTTTCGTTCACAATTACGATATTTGCATGACCTCAGAGTTTTTCACCAACTTATTACAGTACAAAATGCTGTATCTCGCTAAATGACATCGTTCTTTTAGGTTTCACGATTGCTTGCATGCGCTTTAACGAGAATATCACAATATAGCAGTTTCGCACTTGTACGGTACAACACGCAGTATCTGGCTTGTTCATGCCGCTTTGTGTGCTTTCACAACATTTCACCCATTGCAGTTTCGTAGATGCAATAAAACAACACTATCCCGTTAGATGACGTCGTTTTTGGTGGTTTCACGACGCTACCTAGCTTAAGCTAACTCAAACTAACATAACCTTCGCACTTCTATCGTTAGAAAAGATTTTTCTCGCTACTTTACAATGCTTTCTACAAAATTACGACGGTTTCATGCGATTTAACATAAGATATCGCAGTTCCCGACTTGTAATGGTGAAAAACACTGCATCTCACTAAGTGACATTGTTTATTGCGGTTTTACGACGGTTCATATCTTAACCTAACCTAACATTCGCACTTGTATCTAAAAACGCTCTATTACACTGTTTCGTTCACAATTACGATATTTGCATAACCTCACAGTTTTTCACCAACTTATTGCAGTACAGAACGCTGTATCTCGCTAAATGACATCGTTCTTTAAGGTTTCACGATGCTTGCATGCGCTTTAACGAGAATATCACATACAGCAGTTTCGCACTTGTACGGTACAACACGCAGTATCTGGCTTGTTCATGCCGTTTTGTGTGCTTTCACAACATTTCACCTATCGCAGTTTCGTACTCGCAATAAACAACACTATCTCGTTAGATGACGTCGTTTTTGGTGGTTTCACGACGCTACCTAGCTTAAACTAACATAACTCAACCTAACATAACCTTCGCACTTCTATCGTTAGAAAACGTTTTACTCGCTACTTTACAATGCTTTCTACAACATTACGACGGTTTCATGCGCTTTCACATTAGATATCGCAGTTCCCTACTTGTAATGGTGAAAAACACTGCATCTCACTAAGTGACATTGTTAATGCGGTTTTACGACGGTTCATATCTTAACCTAACCTAACATTCGCACTTGTATCTAAAAACGCTCTATTACACTGTTTTGTTCACAATTACAATATTTGCATGACCTCAGAGTTTTTCACCAACTTATTACAGTACAGAATGCTGTATCTCGCTAAATGACATCGTTCTTTTAGGTTTCACGATGCTTGCATGCGCTTTAACGAGAATATCACAATATAGCAGTTTCGCACTTGTAACGGTACAACACGCAGTATCTGGCTTGTTCATGCCGTTTTGTGTGCTTTCACAACATTTCACCTATTGCAGTTTCGTACATTCAATAAAACAACACTATCTCGTTAGATGACGTCCTTTTGGGTGGTTTCACGACGCTACCTAGCTTAAATTAACATAACTCAACCTAACATAACCTTCGCACTTCTATCGTTAGAAAACTTTTACTCGCTACGCTTACATGCTTTCTACAACATTACGACGGTTGCAATGCGCTTTCACATACATATCGCAGTTCCCGACTTGTAATGGTGAAGAACACTGCATCTCATAGTGACATTGTTTGACTGCGGTTTTACGACGGTTCAGATGTTAACCTAACCTAACATTCGCACTTGTATCTGAAAACGCTCTATTACACTGTTTCGTTCACAATTACGATATTTGCATGACCTCAGAGTTTTTCACCAACTTATTACAGTACAAAATGCTGTATCTCGCTAAATGACATCGTTCTTTTAGGTTTCACGTTGCTTGCATGCGCTTTAACGAGAATATCACAATATAGCAGTTTCGCACTTGTGACGGTACAACACGCAGTATCTGGCTTGTTCATGCCGCTTTGTGTGCTTTCACAACATTTCACCCATTGCAGTTTCGTAGATGCAATAAAACAACACTATCCCGTTAGATGACGTCGTTTTTGGTGGTTTCACGACGCTACCTAGCTTAAGCTAACTCAAACTAACATAACCTTCGCACTTCTATCGTTAGAAAAGATTTTTCTCGCTACTTTACAATGCTTTCTACAAAATTACGACGGTTTCATGCGATTTACCATAAAATATTGCAGTTCCCGACTTGTAATGGTGAAAAACACTGCATCTCACTAAGTGACATTGTTTATTGCGGTTTTACGACGGTTCATATCTTGACCTAACCTAACATTCGCACTTGGATCTAAAAACACTCTATTACACTGTTTCGTTCATAATTACGATGTTTGTATAACCTCACAGTTTTTCACCCACTTATTGCAGTACAGAACGCTGTATCTCGCTAAATGACATCGTTCTTTAAGGTTTCACGATGCTTGCATGCGCTCTAACGAGAATATCACAATACAGCAGTTTCGCACTTGTTCGGTACAACACGCGGTATCTGGCTTGTTCATGTCGTTTTGTGTGCTTTCATAACATTTCACCTATTGCAGTTTCGTACATGCAATAAAAACAACACTATCTCGTTAGATGACGTCCTTTTTGGTGGTTTCACGACGCTACCTAGCTTAAACTAACATAACTCAACCTAACATAACCTTCGCACTTCTATCGTTAGAAAACGTTTTACTCGCTACTTTACATTGCTTTCTACAACATTACGACGGTTTCAAGCGCTTTCACATTAGATATCACAGTTCCCGACTTGTAATGGTGAAAAACACTGCATCTAACTAAGTGACATTGTTTAATGCGGTTTTACGACGGTTAATATCTTAACCTAACCTAACCGAACCTAACCCAACCTAACCTAACCTTACCTAACCTAACGTAACATAACCTAACCCAACCGAACCCGACCTAACCTAACCTAACCTAACCTAACTTAACCAGACCTAACCCAAACCCAACCCAACCCAACCCAACCTAACCTAACCTACCTAACCTAACCCAACCTAACCTAACCCAACCTAACCTAACTTAACCTAACCTAACCTAACCCAACCCAACTCAACCCAACCCAACCCAACCCAACCTAACCTAACCTAACCTAATCAAACCTAACATAACCTAACCTAACCTAACCTAACCTAACCTTACCTAACCTAACCTAACGTAACCTAACCTAACTTAACCTAACCTAACCTAACGTAATCTAACCTAACCTAACCTAACCTAACCCAACCTAACCCACCCAACCCAACCCAACCTAACCCAACCTAACCTAACCTAACCTAACCTAACCAACCTAACCTAACATAACCTAACCTAACCTAACCTAACCTAACGTAACCTAACCTAACCTAACCTAACCTAACCTAACGTAACCTAACCTAACCTAACCTAACGTAACCAAACCTAACCTAACCTAACCTAACTTAACGTAACCTAACCTAACCTAACCTAACCTAACCTTACCTAACCTAACCTAACCTAACGTAACCTAACCTAACCTAACATAACCTAACGTAACCTAACCTAACCTAACCTAACCTAACGTAACCTAACCTAACCTTACCTAACCTAACCTAACCCAACCTAACCCAACCCAACCAAAGCAAACCCAACCCAACCACACCCAACCCAACCTAACCTAACCTAACCTAACCTAACCTTACCTAACCTAACCTAACCTTACCTAACCTAACCTACCCTAACGTAAACTAACCTAACGTAACCTAACCTAACCTAACGTAACCTAACCTAACCTAACCAAACCCAACTTAACCTAACCTAACCTAACCTAACCTAACCTAACCCAACCCAACTCAACCTAACCTAACATAACCTAACTTAACCTAACCAAACCTAAACTAACGTAACCTAACCTAACCTAACCTAACCTAACGACGGTTGCAAGCGCTTTCACATTAGATATTGCAGTTCCCGACTTGTAATGGTGAAAAACACTGCATCTCACTATGTGACATTGTTTTAATGCGGTTTTACGATGGTTCATATCTCAACCTAACCTAACATTCGCACTTGTATGTAAAAACGCTCTATTACACTGTTTCGTTCACAATTAAGATATTTGCATAACCTCACAGTTTTTCACCAACTTATTGCAGTACAGAACGCTGTATCTCGCTAAATGACAACGTTCTTTAAGGTATCACGAGGCTTGCATGCGCTCTAACGAGAATATCACAACATAGCAGTATCGCACTTGTAACAGTACAACACGCAGTACCTGGCTAGTTCATGGCGTTTTGTGTCCTTTCACAATATTTCACCTATCGCAATTTCGTAGTCGCAATAAAACAACACTATCTCGTTAGATGACGTCGTTTTTGGTAGTTTCACGACGCTACCTAGCCTAAACTAACTCAACCTAACATAACCTTCGCACATCTATCGTTAGAAAACGTTTTACTCGCTACTTTACAATGCTCTCTACAACATTACGACGGTTTCATGCGCTTTCACATTAGATATCCTAGTTCCCGACTTGTAATGGTGAAAAACACTGCATCTTACTAAGTGACATTGTTTAATGCGGTTTTACGACGGTTGCAGTACAGAACGCTGTATCTCGCTAAATGACATCGTTCTTTAAGGTTTCACGATGCTTGCATGCGCTTTAACGAGAATATCACAATATAGCAGTTTCGCACTTGTAACGGTACAACACGCAGTATCTGGCTTGTTCATGCCGTTTTGTGTGCTTTCACAACATTTCACCTATTGCAGTTTCGTACATGCAATAAAACAACGCCATCTCGTTAGATGACGTCGTTTTTGGTGGTTTCACGACGCTACCTAGCTTAAACTAACTCGAACTACATAACCTTCGCACTTCTATCGTTAGAAAACGTTTTACTCGCTACTTTACAATGCTTTCTACAACATTACGACGGTTTCATGCGATTTAACATAAGATATCGCAGTTTCCGACTTGTAATGATGAAAAACACTGCATCTCACTAAGTGACATTGTTTATTGCTGTTTTACGACGGTTCATATCTTAACCTAACCTAACATTCGCACTTGGATCTAAAAACACTCTATTACACTGTTTCGTTCATAATTACGATGTTTGCATAACCTCACAGTTTTTCACCCACTTATTGCAGTACAGAACGCTGTATCTCGCTAAATGACATCGTTCTTTAAGGTTTCACGATGCTTGCATGCGCTCTAACGAGAATATCACAATACAGCAGTTTCGCACTTGTTCGGTACAACACGCGGTATCTGGCTTGTTCATGTCGTTTTGTGTGCTTTCATGACATTTCACCTATTGCAGTTTCGTACATGCAATAAAACAACACTATGTGGTTAGATGACGTCCTTTTTGGTGGTTTCACGACGCTACCCAGCTTAAACTAACATAACTCAACCTAACATAACCTTCGCACTTCTATCGTTAGAAAACGTTTTACTCGCTACTTTACAATGATCTCTACAACATTACGACAGTTTCATGCGCTTTCACATTAGATATCGCAGTTCCCGACTTGTAATGGTGAAAAACACTGCAGCTCACTGAGTGACATTGTTTAATGCGGTTTTACGACGGTTCATACCTTAACCGAACCTAACATTCGCACTTGTATCTAAAAACGCTCTATTACACTGTTTCGTTCACAATTACGATATTTGCATACCCTCACAGTTTTTCACCAACCTATTGCAGTACAGAATGCTGAATCTCGCTAAATGACATCGTTCTTTAAGGTTTCACGATGCTTGCATGCGCTTTAACGAGAATATCACAATATAGCGGTTTCGCACTTGTAACGGTACAACACGCAGTATCTGGCTTGTTTATGCCGTTTTGTGTGCTTTCACAATATTTCACCTATTGCAGTTTCGTAAATGCAATAAAACAACATTCTCTCGTTAGATGACGTCCTTTTTGGTGGTTTCTCGATGCTACCTAGCTTAAACTAACATAACTCAACCTAACATAACCTTCGCACTTCTATCGTTAGAAAACGTTTTACTCGCTACTTTACAATGCTCTCTACAACATTACGACGGTTTCGTGCGCTTTCACAATAGATATCGCAGTTCCCGACTCACTAAATGACATTGTTTAATGCGGTTTTACGACGGTTCATATCTTAACCTAACCTAACATTCGCACTTGTATCTCAAAACGCTCTATTACACTGTTTCGTTCACAATTACGATATTTGCATAAGCTCACAGTTTTTCACCAACTTATTACAGTACAGAACGCTGTATCTCGCTAAATGACATCATTCTTTAAGGCGTCACGATGCTTGCATGCGCTTTAACGAGAATATCACAACATAGCAGTTTCGCACTTGTAACGGTACAACACGCAGTATTTGGCTTGTTCATGCCGTTTTGTGTGCTTTCACAACAATTCACCTATCGCAGTTTCGTACTCGCAATAAAACAACACTATCTCGTTAGATGACGTCGTTTTTGGTGGTTTCACGACGCTACCTACCTTAAACAAACATAACTCAACCTAACATAACCTTCGCACTTCTATCGTTAGAAAACGTTTTACTCGCTACTTTACATTGCTTTCTACAACATTACGACGGTTTCAAGCGCTTTCACATTAGATATCACAGTTCCCGACTTGTAATGGTGAAAAACACTGCATCTAACTAAGTGACATTGTTTAATGCGGTTTTACGACGGTTAATATCTTAACCTAACCTAACCGAACCTAACACAACCTAACCTAACCTTACCTAACCTAACGTAACATAACCTAACCCAACCCAACCCAACCTAACCCAACCCAACCTAACCTAACCTAACCTAACCCAACCCAACCCAACCTAACCTAACCTAAACTAACCTAACCTAACCTAACCTAACCCAACCCAACCCAACCTAACCTAACCTAACCTAACTTAACCTGACCTAACCCAACCCAACCCAACCCAACCCAACCTAACCTAACCTACCTAACCTAACCCAACCTAACCTAACCCAACCTAACCTAACTTAACCTAACCTAACCTAACCCAACCACACTCAACCCAACCCAACCCAACCCAACCTAACCTAACCTAACCTAACCTAATCAAACCTAACGTAACCTAACCTAACCTAACCTAACCTAACCTAACCTTACCTAATCTAACCTAACGTAACCTAACCTAACTTAACCTAACTTAACCTAACGTAATCTAACCTAACCTAACCTAACCTAAC
>NW_023613861.1:20000-38458 GCF_013339725.1 Rhipicephalus microplus
AATCAGTAAGAAAAGAGTCGTGATTCTTTAAGGAAGTACGATATCGCTTCATTAAAATTGTATTGTATATCTCAGGCATTGGTTGTAAATTAAGGGCTTCGAAAATGGGTTTGGAATGTTCATCGCGAGGAACACCTGTAATTATGCGCACAGCCTTTTTCTGTAATCTATATATTCGGCCTAAGTTCTTTTCCGATGTGGTGCCCCATACTAGATAGCAATAGCTTAATGTAGATAAAAATAGCGAATTATATAGTAAGAGTTTAATTTTTTGTGGCAAGAGAAAACGTAAGCGCGATAAGATACCTACAGTACGAGAAAGTTTAGCATGGACAAACTCAGCCTGATCCTTCCATAGCATGTTTTCGTGGAAAAAAACTCCCAGAGTTTTCACTATCGGTTCAATCCTTATAGATTCTGAGCCAATCACTAATGATAAATCGCAGTTTACGGGCTTATTTATTGGACGAAAGAGCACAGATTTTGTTTTTGAGGTGTTTATAATTAGCGAATTTCTTATGCTCCAAATGTGCAGCAGTTTCAAGACACTATTTGCTTTGTCAACTAGTTTATGCAAATCGCAGTCTTTAAAAAATAAGCTGGTATCATCTGCATAAATAATAAATGTTGTATTGTTATCGATGTTTGTCAAGTCGTTCACATACAGATTAAAAAGCAGGGGACCCAGAATACTTCCTTGGGGCACGCCATGTGACAGTTTTTTAAAACTAGATGCGTAGCCATTTATATCTACTTTTTGCTGTCGGTATTTCAAATAGGTTTTTATGACACTTATAAAGTTCCCCCGAAAACCGTAGTGTTCTAGTTTTTTAATTAATGTAATGTGGTTGATTCTGTCAAATGCTTTTGAGAAATCTACAAAAATTCCAAGTGTATATATTTCCTTTTCAAATGCATCGAGTATGATTTCTTTTTGCATTAGTAGGGCAGTTTCTGTTGAGCGCTGCTTTGTGAAACCAAATTGAAAAGGCGTCATAATGTGGTGCTTGGTTAAGAATGACACTATTCGTTTATGTAACAACTTTTCAATTACTTTAGAAAATACAGGTAAAATAGAAATTGGTCTGTAATTGGTCATGCTATTTTTGTCACCACCTTTGAAAATAATAGAAACTTTGGCTATCTGAAGACGACTAGGAAACGTGCCCAATGAGAAGATTAAGTTAATGATGTATTCTAAAATAGGAGATATGACATGAATAACATGCTTAACTGGACGGATTTCCAGGCCGTCTACGTCACAACACCTGCTATTCTTTAGTGACATGAAATCTGCCGTAACCTCCTGTGTAGTCACTGGAAATAGAAATGCACTTTCGCCTACTTGCGAACCCATGAATCGCGCAAAATTATTGTCGTGCGAGCTCTCTCCAATAGAGGTAAAGAATTTATTGAAAGCTTCAGCAAGGTCATCACCAGTTAGAACGCGGTTGTCTACAATGAGTTTAGTCGGGTATGTGCTATCATCCGAGTGTGGGTGGAGCAACATGTTTAACTTTTTCCAGATGGCTTCGGACGTTTTGGTTTTTTCAGGGCTGAAAAGGTTGCTAAAATATTCAAGTTTGCTTTTCCTTAATAAGGAGTTTGTAGTATTTCTATGTTTTCTAAATGTCTTCAAGTCTTCTTTGTCTCTAGATATTAGAAATTTCTGGTAAAGTGCATTTTTTACTTTTATAGCTTGAAGGCATTCCGAAGTAATCCAAGGCTTTCTTGCCTTGCGTGGTCTGCGTTTTGCTTTGAGCGGAAAGCACTTGTTGTAGGCTTCACTAAAACGTTCGATGAAAACATTATACGCTGTGTCTGCATCAGTTTCACGGAAAACAGCGTCCCATTTTATCTTGGATATATATGCAGCGAACATATCAATTGTGCTAGGACATATGTACCGGAATGGGGTAGGCGGTGGCTTTGCATCCCTAAGTTGAAGCTTCTTTTGACTTAAAATTGAGTAAACAGGCAAATGGTCGCTAATATGTGTCTTAAGGACACCCGAGCAAAGAGGTGCACTTGTGCTATTTGTTATAATGACGTCGATAAGTGTGCAGGATTGGGCATGAAATCGAGTGGGGTGTTTTATAACATTTTTAAATGCGTTTGATTCCATGATATTGCAAAGTTCAAGACGTTGGGGGCTGGAAGTTAGCATATCAATGTTTAGGTCACCCCCGATAGTAAGATTGTAACCATTTTCATTGACCCACGACAGGAAAGTGTCTAAAAACGTAAAAAAGTTGCACATGTTACATTTGGGGGGGCGGTATACCACAGAAAAAATACCCGAAGAACATTTTACAGTCATAATCTCGTAATCGTCAGTAACCACAGAAAAAGCCTCGAGTATTTCACACTCAAACACATCTTTGACCAGGAGCATAACACCACCACCTAATTTATCACTGCGGTTCAAGAAATACGTGGCATAGCTAGGTATACGAAGAACGTCGGATTCATGGCGATACCAGGTTTCAGTAACCATGATGACGTCAAAGGAGAACTCAAACGATTCAAGCAGTATTGCTATCTCATCTGCCTTGTTTCTGGCTGATTGCGCATTTATATGAAGGTAGGAAATGTGGTGTTTTCTACCAGATACCAATAGGCTCAACTGGTGTGGCGTTAAGCAGTCTGCAGCCATTTTCTTTTTGCCCTGTTTTTCTTCTAGCTTTTTTTTGCTAAAGGATGAAGCTCAACAAATTTAAACAATCTTTTCGAGATCGCTCTCAGTAGTTATCTGAAGCACCCTCGACTTCTCATCCTTTCGCGCAAAAATTTTGCCGCCTTTCGTCCAGGCAAATCGCCATTCGGCTTCCTTCTTGCGCGCTACAGTTTGTCCCAGTAGTTTTTTTAACTGTGAGCATAGGTGTTCATTGACGTAGACAAATGTCTTTCCTGGGAAACCAATATCAGCTGTCGTTAAGCGCAACTTTTTCGCCTTTTCCAGAACTGCGTCTCGCTTAGACCGGTTGTTGAACTGCACAACAATATGAGGGCAAGATGCATCCTTAGCAGTCACGCGATGGCAAATTTCTATGTCATCTTCTTTCACTGATTCGCCGACAGCTTCACCAATCTTCTGAACGACCCTGGTCAACCGTTCACCCTCCACGAAAGGAACATTTTTCACTTCAATATTTCGGTTTCGCGAGTACTGTTCTAGGGCGGTAGTCCTACGTTCATTGTTGAGAACGACCTGCTTCAGCTGACTGCAATCAGTCTTCAGAACATCATTTTGAGCCTTTAGCTCACCGTTTTCTTTTTCAAGCCGCGAGCACAGAGCCGAAATTTCTTCAAACTGCTTATTAAAAAAGTCTAGACTTGTTTTCACATCACGTATTTCCTTACGCAGCTCTCCCTCCAGGGCAGTCCGCATTTCGCGAAACTCTTGTTTCAACTCTTTAAAATGTTTTTCCATTTCGGCTGGCGACATCAAAAAACACTAAAAACACTATGGCAGCAGCAGCAGCAGCAGAAAGCAACAGAACACTAAGGAAAGAAACAACGATAGTACTGACCTGTAAAAACAATATGCAATGGTTCAGTAGGCTGTGCGCAGATCCGCTGCTGCCGCCAAAGTGTGGTTCAGTACACCCGGAGATGCTCCGAGCTGAACAGCTATCCAGGTGGCGCTCACAGCGGGGCACAACAAAAACACGACCACGATGATCACAGCCGTGCCCTGATATGATACGGGGCGATGCGTCGAGGCTATTTGAAAGGTCAGCAGTCACTCCCACGATGACCACCGTATTTCCCTTGACACGGGGCAGTGCACCGACGACATGCGCTGCGCGTTGAAAAAAGCACACGCAGCGATGAAAAGCGATGTCAACCTCCAAAGCAGCTGGGACGTTCCGTCAAGAACCCACAGCAACAGCAGTGAAGAACTTTAGTACCTGTAAAAACAATATGCAATGGTTCAGTAGGCTGTGCGCAGATCCGCTGCTGCCGCCAAAGTGTCGAGGTTGGAGGTTTGAGCCCTCCCACGACTTGTGTGTTGCTTTTTTATTTTGGGCTGATAGCTTTGAAGATATGTTCTGATGGTGGTGAGAGTGCAGCACGACTAATCTCCGTGGCGCAATCGGCTAGCGCGATCGGCTGTTAACCGAAAGGTTGGAGGTATGAGCCCACCCGGTGGTGGTGCGGCGCCTTTTCTTCTTTGGCCTGATAGCTCTGAAGAAATGTTCTGACGGTGGTGAGAGTGGAGCACGACTGTCTTCGTGGCGCAGTAGGCTATGCGATCGGCTGTTAACCGAAAGGTTGGAGCTACGAGGCCACCCGGTGGTGGTGCGGCGCTTTTGTTTGGGCTGATAGCTTTGAAGTTATGTTCTGATGGTGGTGAGAGTGGAGCACGACTGTCTCCGTGGCGCGATAGGCTAGCGCGATCGGCTGTTAACCGAAACGTTAGAGGTTCGAGCCCTCCCGGGAGTGGTGTGTTGCCTTTTTTATTTTGGGCTGATAGCTTTGAAGATATGTTCTTGGGGTGCTGAGTGCGAAGCAGGACTGTCTCCGTGGCGCAATTGGCTAGCGCGATCGGCTGTTAACTGAAAGGTTGGAGGTTCGAGCCCTCCCAGGAGTGGTGTGTTGCTTTTTTTTCATTGGGCTGATAGCTTTGAAGATATGTTCTGATGGTGGTGAGAGTGGAGCACGACTGTCTCCGTGGAGCAATTGGCTAGAGCGATCGGCTGTTAACCGAAAGGTTGGAGGTACGAGCCCACCCGGTGTAGTGCGGCGCTTTTTCTTCTTTGGGCTGATAGCTTTGAAGATGTGTTCTGATGGTGGTGAGAGTGGTGCAGGACTGTCTCCGTGGCGCAATTGGCTCGCGCGATCGGCTGTTAACCGAAAGGTTGGAGGTACGAGCCCACCTGGTGATGGTGCGGCGCTTTTTTTTCTTTGGGCTGATAGCTTTGAAGATATGTTCTGATGGTGGTGAGAGTGGAGCACGACTGTCTCCGTGGCGCAATTCGCTAGCGCGATCGGCTGTTAACCGAAAGGTTGGAGGTTCGAGCCCACCGGGTGGTGTGCGGCGCTTTTTTTTCTTTGGCTATAGCTTTGAAGATATGTTCTGATGGTGGTGAGAGTGGAGCAGACTGTCTCCGTGGCGCAATTGGCTAGCGCGATCGGCTGTTAACCGAAAAGGTTGGAGGTTCGAGCCCACCCGGTGGTGGTGCGGCGCTTTTTTTTCTTTGGGCTGATAGCTTTGAAGATATGTTCTGATGGTGGTGAGAGTGGAGCACGGACTGTCTCCGTGGCGCAATTGGCTATGCGATCGGCTGTTAACCGAAAGGTTGGAGGTTCGAGCCCACCCTGGGAGTGGTGCGGCGCTTTTTTTCTTTGGGCTGATAGCTTTGAAGATATGTTCTGATGGTGGTGAGAGTGGAGCAGGACTGTCTCCGTGGCGCAATTGGCTTACCGCGATCGGCTGTTAACTGAAACGTTGGAGGTACGAGCCCACACGGTGTAGGGGTGGCGCTTTTTTGTCTTTGGGCTGATAGCTTTGAATATATGTTCTGATGGTGGTGAGAGTGGAGCACGACTGTCTCCGTGGCGCAATTGGCTAGAGCGATCGGCTGTTAACCGAAAGGTTGGAGGTACGAGCCCACCCGATGGTGGTGCGGCGCTTTTTTTTCTTTGGGCTGATAGCTTTGAAGATATGTTCTGATGGTGGTGAGAGTGGAGCACGACTGTCTCCGTGGCGCAATCGGCTAGCGCGATTGGCTGTTAACCGAAAAGTTGAGGTACGAGCCCACCCAGTGATGGTGCGGCGCCTTTTTTTCTTTGGGCTGACAGCTCTGAAGAAATGTTCTGACGGTGGTACGAGTAGAGCACGACTGTCTTCGTGGCGCAATTGGCTATGCGATCGGCTGTTAACTGAAAGGTTGGAGGTTCGAGCCCTCCCGGGAGTGGTGTGTTGCTTTTTTTTCTTTGGGCTGATAGCTTTGAAGATATGTTCTGATGGTGGTGAGAGTGGAGCAGGACTGTCTCCGTGGCGCAATTGGCTAGCGCGATCGGCTGTTAACCGAAAGGTTGGAGGTTCGAGCCCACCCGGTGGTGGTGCGGGCGCTTTTTTTCTTTGTGCTGATAGCTTTGAAGATATGTTCTGATGGTGGTGAGAGTGGAGCAGGACTGTCTCCGTGGCGCATATGGCTAGCGCGATCGGCTGTTAACCGAAAGGTTGGAGGTTCGAGCCCACCCGGGTGGTGCGGGCGCTTTTTTTCTTTGGGCTGATAGCTTTGAAGATATGTTCTGATGGTGGTGAGAGTGGAGCAGGACTGTCTCCGTGGCGCAATTGGCTAGCGCGATCGGCTGTTAACCGAAAGGTTGGAGGTACGAGCCCACCCGGTGGTGGTGCGGCACTTTTTTTTCTTTGGGCTGATAGCTTTGAAGATATGTTCTGATGGTGGTGAGAGTAGAGCACGACTGTCTCCGTGGCGCAATTCGCAAGCGTGATCGGTTGTTAACCGAAAGGTTGGAGGTTCGAGCCCTCGCGAGAGTGGTGTGTTGCTTTTTTTATTTTGGGCTGATAGCTTTGAAGATATATTCTGATGGTGGTGAGAGGGAGCGGGACTGTCTCCGTGACGCAATTGTTAGCGCGATCGGCTGTTAACCGAAAAGTTGGAGGTAGCAGCCCATCCGGTGGTGGTGCGGCGCTTTTTTTTCTTTGGGCTGATAGCTCTGAAGAAATGTTCTGATGGTGGTGAGAGTGGAGCACGACTGTCTCCGTGGCGCAATTGGCTCTGCGATCGGCTGCTAACTGAAAGGTTGGAGGTTCGAGCCCTCCAGGGAGTAGTGTGTTGCTTTTTTTTCTTTGGGCTGATATCTTTAAAGATACGTTCTGACGGTGGTGAGAGTGGAGCAGGACTGTCTCCGAGGCGCAATTGGCTGGCACGATCAGCTGTTAACCGAAAGGTTGGAGGTACGAGCCCACCGGGTGGTGGTGCGGCGCTTTTTTTTCTTTGGGCTGATAGCTTTGAAGATATGTTCTGATGGTGGTGAGAGTGGAGCACGACTGTCCCTGTGGCGCAATTGCCTAGCGCGATCGGCTTTAACCGAAAGGTTGGAGGTACGAGCCCACCCGGTGGTGGTGTGGCACTTTTTTTCTTTGAGCTGATAGCTTTGAAGATATGTTCTGATGGTGGTGAGAGTGGAGCACGACTGTCTCCGTGGCGCAATTGGCTATCGGATCGGCTGTTAACCGAAAGTTGGAGGTTCGAGCCCTACCCAGGGGTGGTGCGGCTGCTTTTTTTTCTTTGGGCTGATAGCTTTGAAGATATGTTCTGATGGTGGTGAGAGGGAGGCAGGACTGTCTCCGTGGCGCAATTGGCTAGCGCGATCGCTGTTAACCGAAAGGTTGGAGGTACGAGCCCACCGGTGGTGGTGCGGCGCTTTTTTGTCTTTGGGCTGATAGCTTTGAAGATATGTTCTGATGGTGGTGAGAGTGGAGCAGGACTGTCTCCGTGGCGCAATTGGCTAGCGCGATCGGCTGTTAACCGAAAGGTTGGAGGTTCGAGCCCACCCGGTGGTGGTGCGGCGCTTTTTTTCTTTGGGCTGATAGCTTTGAAGATATGTTCTGATGGTGGTGAGAGTGGAGCAGGACTGTCTCCGTGGCGCAATTGGCTAGCGCGATCGGCTGTTAACCGAAAGGTTGGAGGTTCGAGCCCACCCGGTGGTGGTGCTGGCGCTTTTTTTCTTTGGCTGATAGCTTTGAAGATATGTTCTGATGGTGGTGAGAGTGGAGCAGGACTGTCTCCGTGGCGCAATTGGCTAGCGCGATCGGCTGTTAACCGAAAGGTTGGAGGTTCGAGCCCACCCGTGGTGGTGCGCGTGCTTTTTTTCTTTGCGCTGATAGCTTTGAAGATATGTTCTGATGGTGGTGAGAGTGGAGCAAGACTGTCTCCGTGGCGCAATTGGCTAGCGCGATCGGCTGTTAACCGAAAAGGTTGGAGGTTCGAGCCCACCCGGTGGTGGTGCGGCTCTTTTTTTCTTGGGCCTGATAGCTTTGAAGATATGTTCTGATGGTGGTGAGAGTGGAGCAGGACTGTCCTCCGTGGCGCAATTGGCTAGCGCGAATCGGCTGTTAACCGAAAGGTTGGAAGGTTCGAGCCCATCCCGTGGTGTGCTGGCGCTTTTTTTCTTTGGCTGATAGCTTTGAAGATATGTTCTGATGGTGGTGAGAGTGGAGCAGGACTGTCTCCATGGCGCAATTGGCTAGCGCGATCGGCTGTTAACCGAAAGGTTGGAGGTTCGAGCCCACCCGGTGGTGGTGCGGCGCTTTTTTTTCTTTGGGCTGATAGCTTTGAAGATATGTTCTGATGGTGGTGAGAGTGGAGCAGGACTGTCTCCGTGGCGCAATTGGCTAGCGCGATCGGCTGTTACCGAAAGGTTGGAGGTTTCGAGCCCACCGGTGGTGGTGCGGCGCTTTTTTCTTTGGGCTGATAGCTTTGAAGATATGTTCTGATGGTGGTGAGAGTGGAGCAGGACTGTCTCCGTGGCGCAATTGGCTAGCGCGATCGGCTGTTAACCGAAAGGTTGGAGGTACGAGCCCACCCGATGGTGGTGCGGCGCTTTTTTTTTTTCTTTGGGCTGATAGCTTTGAAGATATGTTCTGATGGTGGGAGAGTGGAGCACGACTGTCTCCGTGGCGCAATTGGGCTAGCGCAATCGGCTGTTAACCGAAAGGTTGAGGTACGAGCCCACCCAGGTGATGGTGCGGGCGCCTTTTTTTTCTTTGGCTGACAGCTCTGAAGAATGTTCTGATGGCTGGTGAGAGTAGAGCACGACTGTCTTCGTGGCCCAATTGGCTATGCGATCGGCTGTTAACTGAAAGGTTGGAGGTACGAGCCCACCCGGTGGTGGTGCGGCGCTTTTTTTTCTTTGGGCTGATAGCTTTGAAGAAATGTTCTGATGGTGGTGAGAGTGGAGCACGACTGTCTCCGTGGCGCAATTGGCTAGCGCGATCGGCTGTTAACCGAAAAGGTTGGAGGTTCGAGCCCACCCGGTGGTGGTGTGGCGCTTTTTTTCTTTGGGCTGATAGCTTTGAAGATATGTTCTGATGGTGGTGAGAGTGGAGCCAGGGACTGTCTCCGTGGCGCAATTGGCTAGCGCGATCGGCTGTTAACCGAAAGGTTGGAGGTTCGAGCCCACCCGGTTGGTGTGATGCGCTTTTTTTTTCTTTGGGCTGATAGCTTGAAGATATGTTCTGATGGTGGTGAGAGTGGAGCACGACTGTCTCCGTGGCGCAATTGGCTAGCGCGATCGGCTGTTAACCGAAAGGTTGGAGGTTCGAGCCCACCCGGTGGTGGTGCGGCG
Organism: Rhipicephalus microplus; assembly: GCF_013339725.1. Taxonomy (NCBI): domain Eukaryota; kingdom Metazoa; phylum Arthropoda; class Arachnida; order Ixodida; family Ixodidae; genus Rhipicephalus; species Rhipicephalus microplus. Next base: position 29,328 of record NW_023613861.1, read on the forward strand.
CTTTTTTTCTTTGGGCTGATAGCTTTGAAGATATGTTCTGATGGTGGTGAGAGTGGAGCAGACTGTCTCCGTGGCGCAATTGGCTAGCGCGATCGGCTGTTAACCGAAAGGTTGGAGGTTCGAGCCCATCCCGGTGAGTGGTGTGTTGCTTTTTTCTTTGGGCTGATAGCTTTGAAGATATGTTCTGATGGTGGTGAGAGTGGAGCAGGACTGTCTCCGTGGCGCAATTGGCTAGCGCGATCGGCTGTTAACCGAAAGGTTGGAGGTTCGAGCCCACCCGGTGGTGGTGCGGCGCTTTTTTTTCTTTGGGCTGATAGCTTTGAAGATATGTTCTGATGGTGGTGAGAGTGGAGCACGACTGTCTCCGTGGCGCAATTGCCTAGCGCGATCGGCTGTTAACCGAAAGGTTGGAGGTACGAGCCCACCCGGTGGTGGTGTGGCACTTTTTTTTCTTTGAGCTGATAGCTTTGAAGATATGTTCTGATGGTGGTGAGAGTGGAGCACGACTGTCTCCGTGGCGCAATTGGCTATTCGATCGGCTGTTAACTGAAAGGTTGGATGTTCGAGCCCTCCAGAGAGTGGTGTGCTGCTTTTTTTTCTTTGGGCTGATAGCTTTGAAGATATGTTCTGATGGTGTGAGAGTGGAGCAGGACTGTCTCCTGGCGCAATTGGCTACCGCGATCGGCTGTTAACTGAAAGGTTGGAGGTACGAGCCCACACGGTGGAGGTGCGGCGCTTTTTTGTCTTTGGGCTGATAGCTTTGAATATATGTTCTGATGGTGGTGAGAGTGGAGCACGACTGTCTCCGTGGCGCAATTGGCTAGAGCGATCGGCTGTTAACCGAACGGTTGGAGGTTCGAGCCCACCCGGTGGTGGTGCGGCGCTTTTTTAGATTCGGAGCATCTTATACTCGCGCCTTGTAGTGCGCCGTCCGCACCGCTTCTCGAACATTCGACAGCTGACGCGCGCGCATGCGCCGTCGCGCCGTCGCCCACTCTTCCACCATCTGTGCATCCCTTCCTCCTCTACACACCGCGCGCGCTTCACTCCTCCACCATCTGTGCACCCTTCCTCCTCTACACACCGCGTTCGACATCTACAATTCTCCTGATTCTCCAGTGGACGCGCATGTGGCGTCGCGCTTCGAGAACATTCAACAGCTGACAGTGCATGCGCCGTCGTGCTGTATATATACTCAAGGTCGGCGCTCGCTCGCTCAGTTGCCGCTCGTCGGTTGGTTTGTACGGCGCGTCGACGTCCAAGGTCGCGGTGAAATGAATTCCAACGAATCCACAAACACAATGATCGACGTCCCTTCGACCAGCGCCGCCCTTTCGCATACGTGTGTACGTGTTCACTCATTTAACACCCCCTCCTACAACCACGTTAACCAATTTAGCCATCGACCCAAGTAAGTCGCAATTTAACACCCCATTTCACAACCACGTTAACCAATTTAGCCATCGACCCAAGTAAGTCGCACTTTAACACCCCGTTAACCAATTATATGGTCCGCATCCTCCTCAGTGTTCCCCCGAGGGAAGCTGCGGGCAATTTTTTCCTTTGGGCTGATAGCTCTGAAGTAATGTTCTGACGGTGGTGAGAGTGGAGCACGACTGTCTTCGTGGCGCAATTGGCTATGCGATTGGCTGTTAACTGAAAGGTTGGAGGTTCGAGCCCTCCCGGGAGTGGTGTGTTGCTTTTTTTCTTTGGGCTGATAGCTTTGAAGATATGTTCTGATGGTGTTGAGAGTGGAGCAGGACTGTCTCCGTGGCGCAATTGGCTAGCGCGATCGGCTGTTAACCGAAAGGTTTGAGGTACGAGCCCACCCGATGGTGGTGCGGCGCTTTTTTTTTCTTTGGGCTGATAGCTTTGAAGATATGTTCTGATGGTGGCGAGAGTGGAGCACGACTGTCTCCGTGGCGCAATCGGCTAGCGCAATCGGCTGTTAACCGAAAGGTTGAGGTACGAGCCCACCCAGTGATGGTGCGGCGCCTTTTTTTCTTTGGGCTGACAGCTCTGAAGAAATGTTCTGACGGCGGTGAGAGTAGAGCACGACTGTCTTCGTGGCGCTATTGGCCATGCTATCGGCTGTTAACTGAAAGGTTGGAGGTACGAGCCCACCCGGTGGTGGTGCGGCGCTTTTTTTTCTTTGGGCTGATAGCTTTGAAGAAATGTGCTGATGGTGGTGAGAGTGGAGCACGAGTGTCTCCGTGGCGCAATTGGCTAGCGTGATCGGCTGTTAACCGATAGGTTAGAGGTTCGAGCCCTCCCGGGTGTGGTGTGTTGCCTTTTTTATTTTGCGCTGATAGCTTTGAAGATATGTTCTGGTGGTGGTGAGTTTGGAGCAGGACTGTCTCCGTGGCGCAATTGGCTAGCGCGATCGGCTGTTAACCGAAAGGTTGGAGATACGAGCCCACCCGGTGGTGGTGCAGAGCTTTTTTTGGGCTGATAGCTTTGAAGATATGTTCTGATGGTGGTGAGAGTGAAGCACGACTGTCTCCGTGGCACGATAGGCTAGCGCGATCGGCTGTTAACTGAAACGGTTTGAGGTTCGAGCCCTCCAGGGAGTGGTGTGTTGCTTTCTTTTCTTTGGGCTGATAGCTTTGAAGATATGTTCTGATGGTAGTGAGAGTGGAGCACGACTGTCTCCGTGGCGCGATAGGCTAGCGCGATCGGCTGTTAACCGAAAGGTTGGAGGTTCGAGCCCACCCGGTGGTGGTGCGGCGCTTTTTTTTCTTTGGGCTGATAGCTTTGAAGATATGTTCTGAATGGTGGTGAGAGTGGAGCAGGACTGTCTCCGTGGCGCAATTGGCTAGCGCGATCGGCTGTTACCGAAAAGGTTGAGTTTCGAGCCCACCCGGTGGTGGTGCGGCGACTTTTTTTTCTTTGCGCTGATAGCTTTGAAGATATGTTCTGATGGTGGTGAGAGTGGAGCAGGACTGTCTCCGTGGCGCAATTGGCTAGCGCGATCGGCTGTTAACCGAAAGGTTGGAGGTTCGAGCCCACCCGGTGGTGGTGGCGGCCTTTTTTTTCTTTGGGCTGATAGCTTTGAGAAATGTTCTGATGGTGGTGAGAGTGGAGCAAGACTGTCTCCGTGGCGCATTGGCTAGCGCGATCGGCTGTTAACCGAAAGGTTGGAGGTTCGAGCCCACCCGGTGGTGGTGCGGCGCTTTTTTTTCTTTGGGCTGATAGCTTTGAAGATATGTTCTGATGGTGGTAAGAGTGGAGCACGACTGTCTCCATGGCGCAATTTGCTAGCGCGATCGGCTGTTAACCGAAAGGTTGGAGGTACGAGCCCACCCGGTGGTGGTGCGGCGATTTTTTTTCTTTGGGCTGATAGCTCTGAAGAAATGTTCTGACGGTGGTGAGTGTGAAGCACGACTGTCTTCGTGGCGCAATCGGCTATGCGATCGGCTGTTAACTGAAAGGTTGGAGGTTCGAGCCATCCCGGGAATGGCGTGTTGCTTTTTTTTCTTTGGGCTGATAGCTTTGAAGATATGTTCTGATGGTGTTGAGAGTGGAGCAGGACTGTCTCCGTGGCGCAATTGGCTAGCGCGATCGGCTGTTAACCGAAAGGTTTGAGGTACGAGCCCACCCTATGGTGGTGCGGCGCTTTTTTTTTCTTTGGGCTGATAGCTTTGAAGATATGTTCTGATGGTGGCGAGAGTGGAGCACGACTGTCTCCGTGGCGCAATTGGCTAGCGCGATCGGCTGTTAACCGAAAGGTTGGTGGTACGAGCCCACCCGATGGTGGTGCGGCGCTTTTTTTTCTTTGGGCTGATAGCTTTGAAGATATGTTCTTATGGTGGTGATAGTGGAGCACGACTGTCTCCGTGGCGCAACTGGCTAGCGCGATCGGGTGTTAACCGAAAGGTTGGAGGTACGAGCCCACCCGATGGTGGTGCGGCGCTTTTTTTTTCTTTGAGCTGATAGCTTTGAAGATATGTTCTGATGGTGGTGAGAGTGGAGCACGACTGTCTCCGTGGCGCAATCAGCTAGCGCGATTGGCTGTTAACCGAAAGGTTGGAGGTACGAGCCCACCAGGTGGTGGTGCGGCGCCTTTTTTTCTATGGGCTGATAGCTCTGAAGAAATGTTCTGACGGTGGTGAGAGTGGAGCACGACTGTCTTCGTTGCGCAATTGGCTATGCGATCGGCTGTTAACTGAAAAGTTGGAGGTTCGAGCCCCTCGGTAGTGGTGTGTTGCTTTTTTTTCTTTGGGCTGATAGCTTTGAAGATATGTTCTGATGGTGGTGAGAGTGGAGCAGAACTGTCTCCGTGGCGCAATTGGCTGGCGCGATCGGCTGTTAACCGAAAGGTTGGAGGTACGAGCCCACCCGGTGGTGGTGCGGCGCTTTTTTTTCTTTGGGCTGATAGCTTTGAAGATATGTTCTTATGGTGGTGAGAGTGGAGCACGACTGTCTCCGTGGCGCAATTGGCTAGAGCGATCGGCTGTTAACCGAAAGGTGGAGGTACGAGCCCACCCGGTGGTGGTGCGGTGCTTTTTTTTCTTTGGACAGATATCTTTGAAGATATGTTCTGGTGGTGGTGAGTGTGGAGCAGGACTGTCTCCGTGGCGCAATTGGCTAGCGCCATCGGCTGTTAACCGAAAGGTTGGAGGTACGAGCACACCCAGTGGTAGTGCGGCGCTTTTTTTTTGGGCTGATAGCTTTGAAGAAATGTTCTGATGGTGGTGAGAGTGGAGCACGACTGTCTCCGTGGCGCAATCAGCTAGCGCGATGGCTGTTAACCGAAAGGTTGGAGGTACGAGCCCACCAGGTGGTGGTGCGGCGCCTTTTTTTCTATGGGCTGATAGCTCTGAAGAAATGTTCTGACGGTGGTGAGAGTGGAGCACGACTGTCTTCCGTTGCGCAATTGGCTATGCGATCGGCTGTTAACCTGAAAAGTTGGAGGTTCGAGCCCCTCGGTAGTGGTGTGCTTGCTTTTTTTCTTTGGGCTGATAGCTTTGAAGATATTGTTCTGATGGTGGTGAGAGTGGAGCAGAACTGTCTCCGTGGCGCAATTGGCTGGCGCGATCGGCTGTTAACCGAAAGGTTGGAGGTACGAGCCCACCCGGTGGTGGTGCGGCGCTTTTTTTTTCTTTGGGCTGATAGCTTTGAAGATATGTTCTTATGGTGGTGAGAGTGGAGCACGACTGTCTCCGTGGCGCAATTGGCTAGAGCGATCGGCTGTTAACCGAAAGGTTGGAGGTACGAGCCCACCCGGTGGTGGTGCGGTGCTTTTTTTTCTTTGGACAGATATCTTTGAAGATATGTTCTGGTGGTGGTGAGTGTGGAGCAGGACTGTCTCCGTGGCGCAATTGGCTAGCGCCATCGGCTGTTAACCGAAAGGTTGGAGGTACGAGCACACCCAGTGGTAGTGCGGCGCTTTTTTTTGGGGCTGATAGCTTTGAAGAAATGTTCTGATGGTGGTGAGAGTGGAGCACGACTGTCTCCGTGGCGCGATAGGCTGGCGCGATCGGCTGTTAACCGAAAGGTTGGAGATACGAGCCCACCCGGTGGTGGTGCGGCGCTTTTTTTTCTTTGGGCTGATAGCTTTGAAGATATGTTCTGATGGTGGTGAGAGTTGGGCACGACTGTCTCCATGGCGCAATTGGCTAGCGCGATCGGCAGTTCACCGAAAGGTTGAAGGTTCGAGCCCATCCGGTGGTGGTGCGGCGCTTTTTTTTTCTTTGGGCTGATAGCTTTGAAGATATGTTCTGATGGTGGTGAGAGTGGAGCACGGCTGTCTCCGTGGCGCGATTGGCTAGCGCGATCGGCTGTTAACCGAAAGGTTGGAGGTTCGAGCCCACCCGGTGGTGGTGCGGCGCTTTTTTTTCTTTGGGCTGATAGCCCTGAAGAAATGTTCTGACGGTGGTGACAGTGGAGCACGACTGTCTTCGTGGCGCAATCGGCCATGCGATCGGCTGTTAACTGAAAGGTTGGAGGTTCGAGCCCTCCCGGGAGTGGTGTGTTGCTTTTTTTCTTTGGGCTGATAGCTTTGAAGATATGTTCTGGCGGTGGTGAGAGTGGAGCACCACTGTCTCCGTGGCACGATAGGCTAGCGTGATCGGCTGTTAACCGATAGGTTAGAGGTTCGAGCCCTCCCGGGTGTGGTGTGTTGCCTTTTTTATTTTGCGCTGATAGCTTTGAAGATATGTTCTGGTGGTGGTGATTTTGGAGCAGGACTGTCTCCGTGGCGCAATTGGCTAGCGCGATCGGCTGTTAACCGAAAGGTTGGAGATACGAGCCCACCCGGTGGTGGTGCGGAGCTTTTTTTGGGCTGATAGCTTTGAAGATATGTTCTGATGGTGGTGAGAGCTGGCAGCACGGACTGTCTCCGTGGACGATAGGCTAGCGCGATCGGCTGTTAACTGAAGGTTTGAGGTTCGAGCCCTCCAGGGAGTGGTGGGTTGCTTTTTTTTTTCTTTGGGCTGATAGCTTTGAAGATATGTTCTGATGGTAGTGAGAGTGGAGCAGGACTGTCTCCCGTGGCCGATAGGCTAGCGCGATCGGCTGTTAACCGAATAGGTTGAGGTTCGAGCCCTCCCAGGGTGGTGTGTTGCACTTTCTTGATTTTTGCGCTGATAGCTTTGAAGATATGTTCTGGTGGTGGTGAGTGTGGAGCAGACTGTCTCCGATGGGCGCATAGGCTAGCGCGATCGGCTGTTAACCGAAAGGTTAGAGGTTCGAGCCACTCCCGGAGTGGGTGGTTGGCCTTTTTTATTTTGCGCTGATAGCTTTGAAGATATGTTCTGGTGGTGGTGAGTGTGGAGCAGGACTGTCTCCATGGCGCAATTGGCTAGCGCGATCGGCTGTTAACCGAAAGGTTGGAGATACGAGCCCACGCGGTGGTGGTGCGGCGCTTTTTTTTCTTTGGGCTGATAGCTTTGAAGATATGTTCTGATAGTGGTGAGAGTTGAGCACGACTGTCTCCGTGGCGCAATTGGCTAGCGCGATCGGCTGTTAACCGAAAGGTTGAAGGTTCGAGCCCACCCGGTGGTGGTGCGGCGCTTTTTTTTCTTTGGGCTGATAGCTTGAAGAATATGTTCTGACGGTGGTGAGAGTGGAGCACGACTGTCTCGTGGCGCAATGGCTATGCGATCGGCTGTTAACTGAAAGTTGGAGGTTCGAGCCCATCCCGGTAGTGGTGTGGTTCTTTTTTTTCTTTGGGCTGATAGCTTTGAAGATATGTTCTGATGGTGGTGAGAGTGGAGCAGGACTGTCTCCGTGGCGCAATGGCTAGCGCGATCATGCTGTTGACCCGAAAGGTTGGAGGTACGAGCACACCCTGGTGGTGGTGCGGCGCTTGTTTTTTTCTTTGGGCTCATAGCTTTGAAGATATGTTCTGATGGTGGTAAGAGTGGAGCATGGCTGTCTCCGTGGCGCAATTGGCTAGCGCGATCGGCTGTTAACCGAAATGTCGGAGGTACGAGCCCGCCCGGTGGTGGTGCGGCGCTTTTTTTTCTTTGGGCTGAATAACTCTGAAGAAATGTTCTGACGGTGGTGATAGTGGAGCACGACTGTCTTCGTGGCGCAATCGGCTATGCGATCGGCTGTTAACTGAAAGGTTTGAGGTACGAGCCCACCCGATGGTGGTGCGGCGCTTTTTTTTCTTTGGGCTGATAGCTTTGAAGATATGTTCTGATGGTGGTGAGAGTGGAGCACGATTGTCTCCGTGGCGCAATTAGCCAGCGCCTTCGGCTGCTAACCGAAAGGTTGGAGGTACGAGCACAGCCGGTGGTGGTGCGGCACTTTTTTTTTCTTTGGGCTGATAGCTTTGAAGAAATGTTCTGATGGTGGTGAGAGTGGAGCACGACTGTCTCCGTGGCGCAGTTGGCTAGCGCGATCAGCTGTTAACTGAAAGGTTGGAGGTTCGAGCCCACCCGGTGGTGGTGCGGCGCTTTTTTTCCTTTGGGCTGATAGCTTTGAAGATATGTTCTGATGGTGGTGAGAGTGCAGCACGACTGTCTCCGTGTCGCGATAGGCTAGCGCGATCGGCTGTTAACCGAAAGGTTAGAGGTTCGAGCTCTCCCGGGAGTGGTGTGTTGCCTTTTTTATTTTGCGCTGGTAGCTTTGAACATATGTTCTGGTGGTGGTGAGTGTAGAGCAGGGCTGTCTCCGTGGCGCAATTGGCTAGCGCGATCGGCTGTTAACCGAAAGGTTGGAGATACGAGCCCACCCGGTGGTGGTGCGGCGCTTTTTTTTCTTTGGGCTGATAGCTTTGAAGATATGTTCTGATGGTGGTGAGAGTTGAGCAAGACTGTCTCCGTGGCGCAATCGGCTAGCGCGATCTGCCTGTTAAACCGAAAGGTGGTGGAGGTACGAGCCCACCCGATGTGGTGCGGCGCTTTTTTTTTTTCTTTGAGCTGATAGCTTTGAAGCTTATTGTTCTGATGGTGGTGACAGTGGCGCCACGACTGTCTCAGTGGCGCAATAAGATTGCGCCGATTGGCTGTTAACCGAAAGGTTGGAGGTACGAGCCACCAGGTGGTGGTGCGGCGCCTTTTTTTCTATGGGCTGATAGCTCTGAAGAAATGTCTGACGGTGGTTGAGAGTGGAGAGCACGACTGTCTTCGTTTGCGCAATTGGCTATGCGATCGGCCTGTTAACTGAAAGTTTGGAGGTTCGGCGCCCCTCGGTAGTGGTTGTGTGCTTTTTTTTCTGTTGGCTGATAGCTTTGAAGATATGTTTCTGATGGTGGTGAGAGTGGAGCAGGAACTGTCTCCGTGGTCGCAATTGCTTGGCGCGATCGGCTGTTAACCGAACGGTTGGAGGTACGAGCACCACCCGGTGGTGGTGCGGCGCTCTTTTTTTCTTTGGGCTGATAGCTTTGAAGATATGTTCTTTGGCTCGCTTACAAGGCATGTTCAACCATATAAAATAACAATGCGCATTGCCCGTTGGCCCGGCGATGGCACCGGATCCCCGAGACGACCCACCTTCAAGCCTGAAAAATTTCTTATTACCCATTGCTACGGGAACCAACATGGTGACTGGCAATGACGGCATTCGCAGCACGTCGGCCTTGTTCGCTCGCGAAAACACGGCATACGTTCCTAGCACTAAATAACCACATTAGCCGACTAATAAATTCACATTTCCCGCGAAACGTTGATGGCTAGATTAAC
>NW_023613862.1:0-40776 GCF_013339725.1 Rhipicephalus microplus
CAATGGCCTGTTCCAAGTCATAATGCACTTTTCTGCGAGGCAGTGGTGTGCAGCGGCAAAGGAAGCTTCGCAGCGTTCTGCGCGATTTTCAACAAGGTCAGCCAATTTTCGAACCGCTACACCGCCCCCCCCCCCCCTGAAGCGCACCCTTACATCTCTTTTTTTTTCTTTGTTTAGGACACAACTTCTTGGCTCGCTTACAAGGCACGTTCAACCAGATAAAGTAACAATGCGCATGCCCGTTTGCCCGGCGATGGCGCCGGATTGCGAGACGACCCAACTTCAAGCCTGAGAAATTTCTTACTACCGTTGCTATGCGAACCAACAGGTAGCTGGCAATGACGGAATTCGCAGCACATCGTCCTTGTTCGCGCGCGAAAACACGGCATACGTTCCTAGCACGCCATAAGTGCGTTTGCTGACTAGCAAATTCATATTTCCCGCGAAGCGTTCATGGCTACAGCTCCGCTTTTTTATTCCGCATGAAGTTCCGCCGTCCCACCGATAAGTAACAGCCGTGGTCACCAGTATCACTTCATCCTACCATTTATACGGTCGATAGAATCTCACAAGTGTTCTCACCTAACGAGTGCATAAATTACACCGTGGCTTAATTGATTATTATGTGCGGTTTAACGTTCCAAACTACCATATGATTATGAGACGTCATGTAGTGGAGGACTCCGGTAATTTCAACCACATGGGGTTCTTTAAGTTGCACCCAACTCTGAGCACATGGGCCTACAGCATTTTCACTTCCACCGGGAAATCAGCCGCTGAAGCCGGAATTCGATCCTGCGACCTGCTGCTCAGCAGCCGAGCACATTAGCAACTAGACCACCGCGGCGGGGCCTTTCACCGTGGCTTAGGGTTCGGGTTGGCATGATTGGTTTGATTGATGACGTAAAATACAGGGGGCCAATGTGGCCTGCGTTTCTCACAGAGATTTGGACCCCTGAGATAAATTTTGAGGCTGATCGGACATTTTTGCTCAGCGCAGTGTAATTTCGGGAAATCTCTTAGGTTTGGTATAGTTCTCTGCAACAGTAGAGAATTGTTTCAAATTAGCACAATTGGCGCAGTGGTTGCACTCCTGGGCATGCCATTGAACGATTTTCAATACAAACACCTCCACTTAGCCTTCTGAGATCATGATGCACACCTCGAGCAATACTTCAGCATCGCAGGTAACCAAAATTTCCCAGGAGTTTTGCTTGGGCATTGTGGTGCCTCGAAATACATTGCATATATATTTATTATTGCTACCTTAATCATACCTTTGATCTCGATATCGAGGAATCTGTTTCTGAGTGACATGTAATGACAGTGCGAGGTAATGGCAAGACAGCAATTCACAACGTTAAAGCAGCAGATCCATTATATGCTCATGGTGCACGCAAATAATGAGTAAATTGACATCCAGACACCCCGACAGTGACTTCCAATTTAGGCTGTCTGTGGGACGCATATTAGTAAACACTGTGGATTAATGTTGACTCATTCGGATAAGGTCCATTGCGATGGGGCTAGCCTGCTGATGCTCAGGGACGATCACCTTAAAATCAAATTATTTTTTTATAAAGGTTTGCTTGCTCCAGTGTTTGGGGTGGGTTAAAGGGACAGTAAAAAACAATGATTTCTTTCAGATTTCCATACTCAAACTTAATATGTTTTGCTATCGTAAGTTCCCTATAAGGGGAAAAATTCAAGCTTGAAGTTTCATACCGGGTCATTAACCCTCTCTTGCCGCCCTTAGGGGGCCAAATTCGCTCCAGGCGGCCTTCTGGGCGTTAAGGGGTTTGCAGCCAGCCCTTGCACATCCCACCCCCCAGTGATGTGTGGACCTCGCACCTAACCTGACTAGCTCTAAGATTGTGCACAAAGGTCAGAACCTAACCACGTTCAGCGGAGGAGACCTTTTGAGACCTTAAACAAACAAACCCCTAACGGCTGCGAAGTCTCAAGCTGACACAAAACATTTTAACTGTGAAAGCTTAAAACTGAGGCAGTGTCTTCAAACTCAAAGCTTGTTTGCTCGTCACTCACTTCAGGTGCAGTTGTAAGAAGGCGCGCGTTTCTAACAGTGACTTGCACGCCCATGCACGCGTGACACCACCGCCATAGGAGAAACTAACCGGGTGCACCCCCATCCGATTTAACAAGACAAGCAAAACCAAAGCTGCTAGAAACTGGCTGAAAAGGCCACCTTCAGACGTTATTCACATGTAAAACCTTCAGCAATGGGCAATTACTGCCTACACTCAGGTTTCTAAGCTGACACTAGAATTCATATATGGCAAGCAAGGGTCCGTGTAACTACAAGAATTGTAAACTGATTCAACCCCATGAGTGACCGGCTTTTCCCTCATGTGGGTCAGCCAAGTACGCTTTCTCAACACATGCACGTAGGTTTGCACAAAGGTCAGGTAAATATCACTAGGTTGCCCAAGCATTCAAGTTCAAACTAATTTTGAACGTTCAATGGCTAGACTAACCACTGGCTGGTGTTGGGTTCACAAGAAACAAATCCAACAAACAAAAATCAATTATTCAAACCAGTGATGATAGGTGATGAATATACTTAGGCGTAGTAATGAACAATAAAGATTGTTTTCATTGTCATCTTAATGGTCATGGCCCCATATGCTATGTGGCTACCTCCTACTTACCTTCAAAAGACCACCAATCTGGCAAACAAATTTTTTACAGAATATACCAAGAATGTACAGAATATCCCACAATACAAGAAAACTATGCTGCAACAGAAGAAACTGGTGTGTTTACCTTGAAGAGAGAGTAATCGCATCCAAGACGAAAATTACTAGCCACCTCCAAGTGGTTAAAGAGGGCCCAGAATTCTTTAACAGTATCAAAGGAGGCGACATCAATTTGGTTCTCCTCCCAGCTGCGCTTCTTGTCGTTCTTATAGTACCACATGATCCATCATTGTTAAAGCGGTTGCTTTATCAAATGAAGTGGAGGATGTGGACGAGGGGCCTTTTTGACAGGTCCAGCCATGCAAGAATTGCTCTGCACAAAATTGGGTTAAACACAGGGTGTGCTTACATTCCCGAAATACACACCATTCTAGGCACTTATATAAGTATTTCAATGGACACTACAGTGAAACATTGAGCTTGGAGCGATTCGCTCGCAGAACTGCTGTAACGATTTTTGCTATCATGGTTCATCATTAGGATAAAAAAAAAGCTCTGATGTCACAAGATTAACATACTGCACGTAAACCCCACTGCTATATTGCATTAATGATGAGACTGCGTCAACCCCAGTATTTTGTTTTAGTCTTTTCATGATCATAAAATGTCTTCTCAAAGCAACAGTGATTGTTTTGGTAAAATGGAAAGGTAATTTGCAAAAGTACAACTGAGATTACTTTTTCTTCAGTGCCAGCTAAACCCTTTATTGTCACGTGTCATATATTTGGCAGATACCGAAAAAAGCCGACCAAGCAAGCCACAAAACGTGTTCTGCCTTCGATGCCGGTTGTCACGTACTCGCAAAATACGTACCTTTAAGCACGAGACATCTACGCCATCTCACGCAAGGTATTCTGGGCTAAAACCAAATGTTCTCAAGCTCATGAAGGAGAGCAGAAACACATGACAGTGCTCTCACTTCTTCGTTTTTTTCCTTCTTGAGTGACCGAAGGTGTGTTTTATAAAAATTTGTTGGTGTGCAGACATACAAGAAGTTGCACACATGTCACGTTCTGAAAAACGTTTATTTCACAATTATCGCTTTTGTGGTATGTCGTCAATTCGCGACATTCGGCATTTGAGGCAGTGTGTGGTGAATGCCGGTATGACATGTTCGTATTTTGATTATTATTAGAGCACCGACGTCCACTCTATTCATCGAAAAAGGGCTCCACACGTGCTTGGTACTCGAACCTAATAGTAACAATCGCTGTCTGTATATCGATGCTGATCCTCACGCACAAGCATGAGTTTGCCTTCAGCAAGCAGTGAGGATGAAAATAAAGATGCGGTATATGAGCCGAGTGCCTCTCTAGCACATGCAATGGGATGAAATAAAACTGTCAAGAACAGCAAGGAATTCCATCCTGAAAATTCACTCTTTCTTAATGACACAACCTTAACTCTCAGAGAATATTTCAATTTTTTTTTTGTAAAAATGTCATTGGTTGAGCAGAACTTATTTGTTGAGCAGAGCAATCTCTTTGCAAAGCAAAAAAAAATTATCCCAACAAGGAACTTGCTCTGCCTCATGATGAGCTAGATAAATATTTGGCGCTGTCACATTTATGGCACATTTTCAACTCCCAAAAAGTCTGTTACTTTAGACAGCGAAGTCTAGAGTTCCCACCTGGTAGCCGACACGATGTCACGTGATCACTGTGAAAAAAATCTAGTCAAATTTGCATTTAAAGAAGTGACAATCGACGATCAAAAACCTGGTTTCAAGGTTTGGCTTTCCACACGTTTGTGCATTGAGCCGCCTACTGGCTTAAGTGCCTGTTGTTTCAGGTCTGCAACATACCTAGATGTATGCATTGAAGTGAAATTTTGGAGAATTATTTCGCATAAAGAAGTCAAAATTGATATTTATTGCTTAAACAGGGAAAAAATTTGTGGTTTTATGATTCAAGCATGAAACGGTTAATGTAAAAAATAACATTACATATCCATATTACTTTGAAGCTTGGAAGGTTTCTAAAACTACTCGGTGGGTTATCAGGGTTAGCAAAGTGCAGGAATCCAAATAAATTCCCACTGCTTGGACACAGACTTGTTCCAAAGCCTTTTTTAACAAGGTACTGACACAAATATTCACGGCCGAGATAGCCTGCGGGGTCGATTCCAGTGAACATTCGTATATCCTCTGCAAAATATCAACTGCGAATATAGCTTTGAAGGTATTTTAAATGATTTTGAAGTTTGTGTGAGCACTTGACTCCTTGGTACCATTGACACCCTGGAAGGGGATCCTTTTGGCAACTTCTTAGGTCTCTCATACCACCACACTGCAGTCAATAAAACAAGTTATAATGACGTCATTGCCGCCATTTTTCGTGGACGTATTTGTTCCCGCTACAGTGATGTTCCCGCAGTCTCTACTTCTCTGCGGTTAGTCACGAGTGTTTGGTCGTGGTGGACGCTTTGTAGCTTCTGTGTACGGTGACATTGAATTCCCGTTTCCTACTCGGAGATAATTCTTGATGAAGAGCGTGCGGAAATGTGTCAGAGTTCTGTGCCCTCACGTGGTCGAGAGCTGTACACACTATGTGGCAATAGTTGCACCCGTTGGCTTCTAATTTTCGGAGCTCTCTCAAACCGAAACCTGCTAATAATAGGGGCCTGTAATTATTTATCTGCCGCATGCTGCTGCAAAAGATGTGTCGTGTTACTAACAGGCCCCAAACAACTCATTGCAGCAGAAAAACGCTAGGTCAAAGTTTTAGCGCCAGTATGCCTTTAACCGCACTGCAGGCTTGATGTTCCATTCGAGCTGCAATTCATTTTTATCATGGAATAGCACAGCGCTAGGCTCGGACACAGCCTGCAGTAAACGGGGTGCAAAGGTTTACTTGTTAACGAATATGACGAAAAATCTGCGCGACATTCCCTAACTCTGAGACATGACCTTTTAATTGCACAGAGGCGCACACAACAAGAGAACGCACCCCGACTTCTGCGGCGCGCGTTGTATGTTCATTCCGTTAATAAGTTTTATCGCGAAATGCACCTCGGACGACACCAAACTCAGACGGAGAAGCCACAACTGCAGGGGCTAATTCCTCCGCTTAATTTGTCAGCAGTGTGGCAACAACCATGACAAAGTCTGACAACTGGGAAAGAGACACCAAACAGAACCTGTGGTTCATGCTTGTGTGCATGTGCCTTTGAGGGAGAAATGGCGCTGACTTATAAGCGACTATAGCTACTGCGGCGCTGACTGCTTTCATAAGAGGATTATCAGTCATGAGTCATGGCACAACGTCGCACAAGCTTTCTAGAGATCGCAAGCTGCGTAGAGTTTGGATACGTGCTGCTCAGCCATAATGCGAAACTGGACACCTTTACAAAATGACCTCATTGGCTAGCTTAGAACACAGTTTGTTGCTTCACTTTGTTGCATTCGGCAAAAAAAAAAGAAAAGCCAATGCATGGTATGCAGGCAAACCAGTCTCGTTTTCAATTATTTCATGCACTCCATTGTGACGAAGTTAACTGATTTTGATTATTTGAACCTGTAAATGGCTTGCAGTAGCATGGACGTATAAGCAGCTGTCGTAAGCACAGAGCTATATAACTGCCAATAAATTGCACACATGCGGTGCCTCTCGAACAAAAAAAAAAAAAAAACTGCACAGCGATCGCCACGCAGACTCCGTAGCTAGACTCAAAATTACAATCTACGATAGCATATTTCAGATGTAATTGCAGCTTTTCTGCCTCCACAAAGGTAATTAAACAATGCATTTCACATTCTACTATTAGCATTAGTTTATCTAGTGCTGACTCTACACGTTGGATCACGTTGGTGGCCTGGACTGCCTGACTACCCTTATATGGCCTCCTGCTCCTCTTCATCGCTTGGCACAGAATTGGTCACTGGTAGAGCGACCACGACACGAATGCATACTGTGTTGCGATGTCCCTTTGCTCCCTTCAAAGTAGTGTGGCCGGCCAGCTGTGAAATAAGAGAGTCATTCCATCACGGCTTCGAAATCGCATGGGCCAAGTGGCTTGGTACACGCACGCAAAAACATAGAAAATAAGACCAGCCACTGAAAATTTCAATAAGTGACGACTTCTACTCGATCAAGTTGTACTCCGAGAATGAATGTCTAGCATTTTTGCGAAGTTTTCGGATTTTGTTCAGTATTAACGAGATGAAGAGCAAAGTGGGCAGCTCCTCGAATAGTAGGGAAATATAAACCTGCACATACGCAGACACTATTACGCTGCGCTTTAGCAACACGTAGCTCGATCTGCAAATGCGCGCAGACGGTATGTGTCTCGTCCCGCTGGTCTCTGCCAAGCTTCCCCAAGGCACGCTGTCTGCTTTCGTAGCAGCTTCATTTGTTTGCGAATTGAAGCAGTCGGCAGCGTAGAAACATTGTTGCTGCATGTGGATGATGTACTACTGTGATTGCCGTCGCACGCTAACACAAAGTGAGAAGTACAGAACATAACTGCGTCAAAGGTGACTCGCGATGCTAGCAAGGTCAAAGTTTTTGACTGTCGTAGACACTTTAACCACGGCCTCTGGATGTCATCCATTATTAGAGTCCTTGCCGAAACGTTCTCGCTCGGCGCTACTAAATGTCATACCACATTACTTTGTCTGACAGCTCAAAGAAAGCGTCAACCCCCCGTCCTGCCTAAGTCCTCCAACAGAAAACATAGTGCCAGCAACGCAGGCGGCGCCAAGCGGCTTTCCTGCGAACCTGGCACACGGTGAAGTCTGCAACGCAGTTAGATCTCGCCGTATTCATAAGCGCTAATTCGTTTTCATTCAAAGATATATGCTTCTTTTCAGCGCTGGACAGTGTAGTCTGCAGCGAAACTAGAGGACCTGACGAGCTTTGCTGCCTGAGACGCGCACTACAGCACCGTCTCGACCCCCATTTTGACCCACCGTCACGACGCCTCTAGTCACTGTAATGAATAAAGCGCGTTTGTGGTGCACTGAGTGCTTAGCGCCGCGGGCCTAGAGGTCACACCTTCAATTCCCGGCGGCCAATTTTTTTCTTAGTTTTTTGTCATTTGTTAATCTCAATCGTATCACCTAATTTTCGAGACAAAAATTCGTTACTGAAGTCCTGGTAGACTCAAAACGAAACACTTTCGTTTAAAAAACTTGCGGGTGGTGACATCACCCTGAAATTCTCACTTCACTGTGACGCCAGAGACACGATTTTCAGTGAGTCTACATAGTGGCCGTCACTTCAGCGGAGCACGTTGAATTAGTTGAAAACATGGTGAGTGCGACATCATGGCGCTCTTAGCCAAATTGACGTAAAAAACCCACCAACATATTCCTAAGGTAAAAAGAAAGAAAGTGGACGAATTGTACTGTAACCTGACTTTTACCAGTAACAGAAAAAAGCCTGAACTTGCATATGAACATGTTCAGATGTTTCAGAATTATACAGAGATTGTTTCGCTTTAATGTCCCTACAATGTCTAAAAAGTCGATGCTGCAAGAAACGTTTTTGAAGTTTTAATATCAGATTGTACATCGATGAAGCAACCCAATGCACACAAATATATCTTGGTATACTAGGCCTGTAGCATTGACTGGTACAAAACCTATGGCTTACAATTGCAACAACACCAATGCGGTTAAGTGAAATAGTTATTCAAATCAATCTCTTTACAATTAACCTGAATAAACTGTTAGAAGAATGAAGTCTACACTAAGCCTGAATGCATCTGACAAAACCCGGACGGTATCCCGCTAAGCACTGGGGCAGTTTTTTAACTGAGCATGAGCAAGCTTTTAAAATGAAAAATCATGCATAGCACGACGTAATCCTGCATAAGACGGCAACGCCCGTGGGCAGAGCCGGCTTCAGCTAGAAACAAGCAAACTACGCATAATTTCACAGAGGCGACTGTCGTGGGGCGAGACTTGCACACGTCAAGAAGCACCATGTGACGGCAAAGCGCATCCACAAGGCGCTCTCGGTGCTGCTCGTAATGCGACACGTTCCCGGGTCTTGCCCGCCCCCCCCCCCCCGTGCATGGGCACTCACTGGGTCGTATACTACGGTTAGTTGCACACAAAAAAAGTGGGCGCCTCAACGATCTACAGTAGTGTCGGAAGCGTATGTTTCTTAACTAAAAGCTCATAACACCCAAATGGGGCAACGCAATCAACGAGGAAACACTAGTTCACAGTGCTTAAGCCTATACACGAAATCCGGTGCAGCTACGCAACGAATCTGGGAGCTCTAGCCGACAACCTTCAATGTAAAACAAAAGGTAAATGGCCGAAAATATAAACCTGTATGCTCCGGTAACGTCTGCGAGAGTCACAAGCAGGAAACGTGGTAAAAATAGGATTGAAATACCTTCGAAACCTCGTCGTTCGCCGCCATAGTGGTTGGAAATTATCCGATGGTTCCGCCTGTTCCGAATGTGCCACGACCGAATGAGCACGAGAGTGGCACGCGCTGCGTGCGGTGACGATCGGTGGCCTACTATTACCTACTAATGCTACTATCAGAGTTTCTCACAATATTTGTGAGACCACTATGTGCCACGTGGTGGCGACACCAAGGAGTATTTCGTAACTACTGTGGAGTCCCGGGTACACGGCCGACGCAGTGACTGGAATAGTGACGAAACGGACATAAGCGGCTGTCCGCGATAAATGTGTGCCGCGAATTAACTTGTACTTAGCAAAAACTGGCCGGTTTAGTGCGAAGCTCCTCAAGCTGTCGGTCGTGCGTCTGCGATGTAAGTAGTAGTAGTAGTAGTAGCAGAAGTAGCAGTAGTAGTAGCAGTAGTAGTAGTAGTAGTAGTAGTAATAGTAGTAGTCGTACTAGTAGGTAGCCATCTCTTGTTTAGTCTTTGAATGTCCGCTGTATGGTGGTACTCCTATATGATTAATATATGATGAAAATATGTGAGATGGTGGTACATGAATTGTTCACTAGATGGACGGATGGAGAGGCGCACTCTAACGGATGGATGGACGCATGGACCGACAAACGGAAGCAAGAATGAAAGGGCAGGCGGAAGCGCTGACGGACTGACGGACGCTTCGCCCCACTCATCATCATTCACTCTGTTGATATGCTGTGATTTTTTTATTTTGATAGGAAATATAGAGACAGTCTCGGCTGGTTTTTGCCGTTGCCACCTCTGTTATTCAGGTATATCTATATATGTATGTACACTGCTACGTGCGAGTGGCATAGCGATCCACACGATGAAGAGGAGGACGACAATGGACATTCTGGAGCGAGTATCATAGGGATGTTTACTATGCCATAAAGGAATTTATCAGTCAGACTAAAAGAATATTGAGTTAAATCGTTCATCCTTTTAAACACTTAAGTACTAATATTTGGTAAATAAATTTGCTGTATACCCTATCCCTAACTTACACGAAAAAAATTGCGAGAAAACACTTAAAAAATTCACCTAACACTCGGCCAATCCTCTGCATTGGGTAAGAGCCATGATAAGTGCAGAAGAAGAAGAAGAAGAAGAAGAAGAAGAAGAAGAAGAAGAAGAAGAAGAAGAAGAAGAAGAAGAAGAAGAAGAAGAAGAAGAAGAAGAAGAAGAAGAAGAAGAAGAAGAAGAAAAAGAAGTAGTAGTGTGCGTAGTGCACTTTGTGTGTTTTGCATTAGTCTAGCATTGCCGGTTTTATTGTATATTCAAGCAGCTATTTGTAACTTCTGCTTTGCGAATCGTGGGCCGTGCTTCTGCTTGCGCGTGCTTGTGTGTGTGTCATGACAATCTGAAAGCTTACTGCATTATTGCTCCCCTGTGTACCGCGGACCATGTTACTTGTTGCGTGTAAACTTTGTATTGAAACTCTGCACTGTAGCACTCCTGCCCTGGCTGCCAAAGGGTGGCTTGCAGTATTAAATAAATAAATAAATAAAAAATTATGAAGAAGAAGAAGAAGAAGAAGAACAAGAAGAAGAAGAAGAAGAAGAAGAAGAAGAAGAACGTTGTTACATGACACGCAGCTCATGATTATCCTGTTTGCATCAGTCACGTACCTTCGTGAGCTATTTATGTCATGTAATACCAAACTTGGTATATGCGAACTTAGCGAAACGGCTTCGAGCGCATCATAATTGTGGCATGTAGTGATGCTCTTGCAAGACACGTATGTCATGATTTTCATGTTAGGGTCGGTCGTTTGTGTTTGCCATGAAGTCATGTCATACCATACAGGTTTCGCAACATTTCATGTGAGCTAAACTACCACAAGCGCAGCAAGACTATGAAATCTAAATCATAACATTCATAACATACCTATCATGAATTGCATGTTATGACATGCATGATAGGCAAGAAGAGGTAAAAGTCGTAAGCAGCTTGATAATAGATAGATACGCACAAAGTCGCCGATGTTCGCTAAGAAATGCTTCACATTTAAAAATCAGTACGCGTACAGAACAAACACCCTGACATATTGAATAAAAAATCCGTACAGCACTTCACGGTCCTGAAGTGATTTCCCAGTAGTTCTTTTATTGGCGCGCAGCGCGTGCCCAATAAAAGACGGGGTTCCCGCCTTGTTGTTTGGTTGTT
Source organism: Rhipicephalus microplus (assembly GCF_013339725.1). Taxonomy (NCBI): domain Eukaryota; kingdom Metazoa; phylum Arthropoda; class Arachnida; order Ixodida; family Ixodidae; genus Rhipicephalus; species Rhipicephalus microplus. The sequence goes on from NW_023613862.1 coordinate 11,268, forward strand.
ATCTTCACGAGACGGATGCGTGCATTGGCTGGCAAAAACGTATCTTAAACTTATTTGGAAGAAGCGGCTCGTACGCGGGCAAAAATGCCGAATATGAAACTTAATCCCGTGAACAGTGTCAATTTTTATGGACGGGAACAAGGCTACGCGGGGCCTGCGCACTCCGGCGGCTGCTGGCAGCGCGTTCAAGTGGGAGCGATAGCAACCACAGTCTCTTTTTGCGTCATCTCTCAGCGAGCAAAACAAGCATTCGTTGCTGATATAGAAGGGCAAGCTTGCAACCCCTCCCCCTACAAGTTGATTACCAGCACTAACGTAATCGCCTTGAAGGGGGAGGGGGTCATAATTTCGCCGCTGGTTCCATATCAGCAACGAATGGTTGCTTTGCTCACCCCGAGATGACGCAAAAAAGACTGCGGTTGCTATCGCTCTCGCTTGAACGCGCAGCCAGCAGCGACCGGAGTGCGAAAGCCACGTCCTCCCGTGTTCCCTTTCATAAAAATTGACCCTGTACATTTTCGCGCCTTTTATGTACGGAAAAATTTAATGCGATAGCAATTTTATGAATACTCTCGGCTTCATTTGCCGCCGGCGTTGGCGTCAACGTTGGCGTCGCTGTCATGCATCCTATATGTATACGCATCTATATATATGAAAACGCAAGAAAGAAAAAAAGATTCCAGAATAAAGCAGCGCGAGTATCCAAACGTGGGACCTCTGCGTCATGAAAGCGAGGCGTTATCTACTGACCCACCCCAAAAACGTTCGTTCTTCACCGCTCAAAGAGCAAGCTATTTATATCTACCACTTGATTGATTTGTGGGGTTTAACGTCCCAAAACCACCATATGATTATGAGAGACGCCGCAGTGAAGGGCTCTGGAAATTTCGACCACCTGGGGTTCTCTAACGTGCACCCAAATCTGAGTACATGGGCCTACAGAATTTCCGCCTCCATCGGAAATGCAGCCGCCGCATTCGGGATTTGATCCCACGACCTGCGGGTTAGCAGCCGAGTACCTTATCCACTAGACCACCGTGGCGGGGCATATCTACCACTTACCGCTGCTGTCTTTTCGCCTTTACCAGAAAGATGGCCCAATGAGCGCACGTGACCACATCACGCAGCGGCGCCCGCTCTAATCTCCTACGCGTACTTTGCCCGGCTTAGAGAAAGGGAGTAACGCTCCCTGGCGCGCCCTTATCTCGCGGTGGTGAGGAGGGTAGGATCGTACGCCTTGGCTGGCCTCGGGCTTTACGTGGAGCGATTCTGCTGTAGTTACCGGGCGTACAAAGTCACTGCAATCATTGCAGTCTCCCTTCGAGAAAAGCGCGCGCTTTTCAGACTCAGCGAAGTTGCAAATGAGACGCTTATTCGCGTGCATTCATTTTTGTAAATACGTTTTTTTGCGTACTTTGTGCGCGAGAACGCGGGGCACGTTTCTATCTGCTTTCCATTCTGCGCGTGACCTTTCAAATTGTTGCTATCGCATTCATTCCTTCGCCCTTTCGGCATAGCTGTGACGTTTTTATATTCCGAGGAATCCAGCAATCAAATTCAATGAAGAAACTAAACAAGAGTATGCGTGCTTTTTATTAGTATACGCATCAAGACTTCTCGGCAAGGTTCGCCACACCATTGCCTATAAGGTGTACTTACACGTCTGTCCACCTAAAAATTATGCTTATGCTTCATTTAAAGCAGCGATTCTTTTTCATCTGAAGTAAATGAACGCTTGATATATATCTGTTTGTCTCAGTTTCCAGGTACCTACTCGGCTGTAAGAAAGTGGCCGTCGAAGATGGCGGCTCCGGACTCTCTTTCTCACTGTGGTCTGGGGCCAGACTCGTTGAAAGAGAACTATTTTTTTGCTTCGTGGCCTTCCGCTGTCGGATCGAGCTTCTGGTTACATTGCGAGCGATACCGGATGCCGACCGAGTGCTGCGCTTCCTGGCGGTAGTCTTCCGTCGTCGCACGGTAGCCATCGTGTGAGCTGCGGAGAGCGTGTTCGAGATAACTCCCGATGACACTTTCCGCTGTGCTTAGTCACTGCAAAAAGAGTGACACAGAGCGGGAAAAAGTTTAATTTCCAATTAACTATAGTTCAACAAAACTCACAAAATAACTGATCAGGCTATTCGGTAGAGTAAAATACAAAGTGCGAAAAAATTACCTGGGATTTTGAATGAACCAGTTAAGGTAGGCCCCGCTTACATAAATGTTGTAAGTAAAGCGAACTTAAAAGTTCGAATACGATGTGCATGTCAAATGCTGCGAAAGGCAGGGCAGAAATCAACATGATGTTTCTATATTTATTTATGATCATTTTAGATAAGTGATAACGAGGTGATCGCTGGAAGCGTTATATTTGTGAATTGCTCGGTTGCATTTTCTACTCACCGTGAGTAGCCACAAAAACTGAAGTTTGTAGAACAGGACGTAATAATGTTGCGACGAAATGGAACAGTAATAAGTTATGAGCAGATTTGAAAATATTTGATAATATAGAGTTTGCATAGACACATAAACACCCTCAATAAAACAACAAGTACAAAGAGACATATGTATTGTCAAGACTTATTACCATGTGAAACACAACTTAAAAATCGTAATTTTGAAATGTGCCATCCGGTAACAAATTTGCTGAACAAGTTGATCTGGGCTTCTTTTAAGCAACAATTGAGGTTTCTTAAGGCTCCTTACTAATCACTCTTCTTGCTCCGTCGGCTCTTCTAACCAAGTGGCCTGTGCCTCGCTGACAGGGCGAACGGCTCATATCATTTCCCCATGCGAGTTGCCAGGCAGCAGAACATGGCATAGACTACAAAAATAAAAAGTGGGTTATTCTGTTTCAGCAATAGATGTTTTCCTGCAGCCTCCTCCCTCGTCCCGATTTGGAGTTTTTAGGATATGATTACTTTACATATGCAGCAGAATTGCTGTACATAACATACCACGCACGGAGGCCCCTTCACTTACTCTATTTCGATTTATATGTGGGGTTTAACGTCCCGAAACCACCATATCATTATGAGAGACGCCGTAGTGGAGGTCTCCAGAAATTTCGACCACCTGGGGTTCTGTTCTGTTCTGTTCTGTTTTAACTGTTTTGCTGTGGAGAGGTTGAGGTGCCTATTGCCTCGGCTACTCCATATCACAAAGTTCTGCAGCGAAAAATAAAATAATTATACAGAACGGTACCCAAAAATTAACAATACGGAAAAGAAAAAAAATATAATAGCACACTGAAAACCAGTTCAAATATCACGCCAATACACAGTTTTCTTAGTGCAGTTCACACAGTCATAAACTATATAAACGCACACACTTTTTTACTGTCAGTATATACATGACCACATTTTATATATACCCATCTCTGGCTGTCGGTCATAGGCGCTTGTCCAGTCCGGTCTCCACTAAAAAGCCTGTCAGGAAGATTACCGCCTTTTTCAGGCGATGCATCTCAGGCCATGGTCCAAGTAGTTTCTTTATTGTGAGGGGCCGTCGGTCCAAACTTGTTAATTTGTTCTATAATTTTTCTCTTTCATTCGAGTATTTAACGCACTCCAAAAGAATATGGCGAACATTTTCTTCTGCATGACCACAATGGCATTTCGATGAGTTGGATTGATGTATTTTGTGCAGGAAGCTGTTTGTGTATGCTATACTTACAATCGAAGTCGGTGGATTAATGTCTCTAGGTGTCGTTGGAGGTCTGTAGCTATGGAAAATTTTCTGTGTGGATCAAAGTTCATAAAGTACCGTTTCCTTTGATTTAGGGCTCTCAAACCACTTCTTCATCGAACAATGGTTAGCTCCTTGCGTTATAAAATGTTGAATATCCGCCTCAGACATAGAGATCGCGCAATCCCGAGCTTCTTTCAATGCTTCCTTCGCGAGGCTATCAGCCTCTTCATTTCCCTTTATTCCAATGTGGCTGGGTATCCATTGAAATACGATGTTGTGACCCTACGATGAGGCATATTCCACAGTTTCTGAAATACATTGTGCTATTTCACCATTTTTGTAAGGTGATCTCACATTTCTCATTAGCTGAAGAGCAGGTTTGCTATCAGTGCATATCACCCATTTTCGTGACTCAGGATTCTCGCAGATAAGCTTAACTGCTTCAAAGATAGCCACCAATTGTGCTTTCGTCGATGAAGATTTGTGCAATTATTTGTACATCTTCTTTTTCGGAATTTGGGGTATAAAGACTGCACAGGCTGATGCTTCTTCAGTGCATGATCCGTCTGTATATATCTTCGTTTTTTGATTATGCATTACATGAAGCTGATGAAGTATTAACTGTGCCGCTACTAGAGGTGCCATGTCTGCTTTTTTCTCAATGCAGTCTATTTCACAGATAACGTTGAGAAGTGGCAGCGTACAAGGTGTTTTCGAAGGTTTCCATTGTTTAAATTCTGGTACTACTGCTTGAAATGATGATATAGTACCCTGTAGTCTCATTGCCGTTCTTGTGTTAGTGCACCAAATAAAAATGACTTTCATGTTGCGTGAAAATTCTAAATACATTTCGAGACCACCTGGGGTTCTTTAACGTGCACCCAAATCTGAGGACACGAGCTTACAACAATTCCGCCTCCATCGGAAATGTAGCCGCCGCAGCCAGGATTTGCTCCCGCGACCTGCGGCACAGCAACCGAGTACCTTAGCGACTACACCACCACGGCGGGGCCACTTACTCTATTTTTTAATACGCAGAACCTCGCTACAGATGCAGGCAAACGCTGAAAACAGACAAAAACGTGCGTATAAACATGTGAGGAGGCGGCGCCGGCATCACACGCCGTTGATTTTGTATAATCAAATTTCTTCACCTTCCTTACTACGTGTGTCCAATTTAAGCAATTTCGCGCATACACACTGGAAAGGTTCTACTAATTCTGCACCTCAAGATATATCTTCTATGTTAAACAACAACGCTCTTTCTACCCCCTTTTTTATTGCTTACGTAAATACGCTGTAACTATATTCTGCTCCTCGTGTATTGGGTTGAACAACAGCCATTATATTTATTCAGTACGCTGAAATGTTCTCCACGCTGCCTTTTTTTTCCACTTCTGCGTGAGTGAACATACACTTCACCTATTATCGCTGTAAAAGTTATCAGGGGTTACATGAAACCGCCACTAAAGGCGACGTATTGGGCCTTCAGAAGAGCAGATCACAATCTGCAATCTGCGTACGATCACCCTTGATAACTTACTGTAGCATTCACGCCACGTGGATTAGTACAAAAACACGCATAATATTGTCAACTATAGTGAATTACAGTTTCTTTTTGCTGTCCGCGACAACCCGGCATACGCAGGCTGCCAATGAACCTCGTGCGCAGATCCATAAATAAGGCCCCCTGCAATTGCCTCTTCTTGCGCAGAGCCAACAAAACCTCCGCAACGATGCATCCGGGGTTCTTTAACCCACAGAAGAAGGAAATGGCTTCGAAGATGCCCACATTTTCTCTGACGCAAATTTACCGTACACGGAACGCGCTCCATGATATAATAGCGCACCGCGAGCCCTTGCGGTGCGGTCGCTGCCACTGCGCATGCATCGTAACGCGAGTCGGCGTTCGCGTTCGCGGACCGCACGCAGAAAATCCGAAATTGCGTGCGGCAATCGCGGCCCCATGTGGCCTGCAAGCGCTGGTTTTGATACTTCGGTGTTACTGCGACCATGCTTTGTGGTTTACAGCAGGGCAAACGCTATTCTAAATCTCATATGGCGCCCGCTACGCACGCAAAGCCCGCAGCGCTTACAAACGGTATTCTAAAAACTCCGAGTGCAGGCGCCGTCTACACTGCCGCGCCGACGCGACGGCGAGCCCCAGCCCCCACCTGCTGCGCTAGTGCAGTGAGAAGATGCATGGGGCAGTGGATGCAACGAAGCGACCACGTCATATTGCATAGCCGCGTCTTTGGAGGATGTTCCGGCGGGCGATCATAGAAGTGGCGGTGTAGTTGCCGTAGTACTGAAGCTGTGAAGAGCGTCTCCATTTGGCGCGCGCGCGTCGTAGCCTAAAAAAGCGTGTAACTGCACGTTTCACCTGAATGTAACGAATTGGTGAGCTTTAAATGGCGTGTTATACGCCTGCCGCGCGTAATGGTGCACAAGTGAATGTGCAGGTGTGTCAAAATTGCGCCGAGTTCATTCCCTGTTTGAGGAGCGTGCTGATCCTCAAAGACTGCTACAATATGATTTCGCATAGTAAGTGCTCCCTGATTGATGTGCGTAGTTCAAGCAGCACATCGAGCCATGATACAATAATCGACTACGAACGCACAACAAAGAGTGAAGAAGTACCAAAGCAGCGACGAAAACCTTCAATGCTTATGTCGGCATCCCTTTGATATGTAGAGGATTGATGTTTATGTGAGCTCCAAGGCAATTCATTATTTTATGAGTAACATGACCACACGTAACGCTAACTCAATGTTTATAATAGGGGTGCCTGAATGCTATAGTATCAGTTTCGCACTGTTTCTAAGATGCCGAAAGGCTGTCTCATTTTAACAGCTTGCTTCACAGCTATTGTGTACCGGTTGATACCATCTCTGAAGGTTTCTAATACCAGACAGCTGAGCCGAAGGCACGCATTGAGCTCTCTGGAACAAAATCGAAGCCTTAGGCTTCATCTCAAGCATATTAAATTACGTAGATGTAAATATAACACATCTTATTTTGTCTTTTTGGTGCACTGAATGATGGCAGAACGGTGATTCATGTGACATCATTAGCGTACATTCTATTGATTTCTGCTCATACTAGAACAATATCAGTGTAAAATTGCCCCCGACCCAGCTTTGCAATGCAGTCGCTCACAATGTTTTCCTTGACATCATGAGCGATCAGCTTTTTTCACTCCATTTTGTGCCTTTGATTGATTTTGAGAATTTAACGTCCCAAAACCAGGATATGATTTTGAGAGACGCCGTAGTGGAGGGCTCCGGAAATTTCGACCACCTGGGGTTCTTTAACGTGCACCCAAATCTGAGCACATGGGCCTACAACATTTACACCTCCATCGGAAATGCAGCCGCCAAAGCCGGGATTCAATTCCGCGACCTGCGTGTCAGTAGCCGAGTACCTTAGATACTAGACCACCGCGGCGGGGCCCATTTTGTGCATTTTTACCAGCCCAAGCACCGATGACATGTTGTACCCGACAAGCACAAATTCCTGATAAGCTCAACGTTTAATGGTGACATTGCACGCGTGCTTTGCGAAGAAATTGGTGGCGAAGAAACATCACGAGTAAGAAAGGTAGTGAATGTGAGAACAAAACAAATGGAAGCATGGTGGATCATTTAATTCTTCCAAAAGAGGAACTCTATATATACAACGGAGACGATGTAGATATACCCTGCAAAAAGGCGCCCATGCTTCGATCGTGTTTGGATTTTTCTTTCATTATTTGCTATATAGACACTTTGGACAGGTTATACAAGTTGCCATCGTTTTCCTTATGAAGTGCATGTAGCACAGCGCTAGTGGCGGCAAGCCGGCAGGATGAATAGACGACTAGTGCCGATGGCTCGTGGCGAGAGCCGTTAGAGCGTTCGGGTGCTTTTTTGCCGGCTGGACACTACTGTCACCATCCTATCCTTCCTCATACGGCGGCGGCGGCTGAATTTTCAATGCAGGAGAAAAGGCTGTATTCCGGTATGCTCAGATTTTGATGCACGTTAAAGAACCCCAGGTGGTCGAAATTTCTGAAGCCCTCCACTACGGCGTCTCTCATAATTAGATGTTGATTGGGAGACGTTAAAACTCAGAAAAGAATGAATCCTCAGCTGTAGGCCTTCCTTCTCTCATCAAACTTGCGACGATGGCATGTCTGCGTCCCTCGCCGTCACGTAGCTACATCCAATCTGATATCATCGCTCCACGCACCGTACGTTTTACCCGCGAGTAAAAGCTCGCGAGTGTAGGCGAGGAACACGACTGAAGCACAGATTAAAGAAGCAGGCCATCTCCGTAGCGTGGACGGCACATGCGATAACATCCTCCCGCATGCCAGATTTGACATCGCTTCCCCCTCAAGAGGAAAGCAAACGTCCCACCCATATTTCTCTGTGCAAAAGAGCATAAAGAAACGCCGGGAGATTGGAAGGGGAGTGCTGCGTGGCTGGTGCAGCATGTATCAATATCTAGAGCGCCGTGGCGTGCGTTCGCGTGCGTCAGCCAAAGCGGGCGCAGGTATCCCTTCAAGGGTGGATGGAAAATTTGTTCCAGTGCTTCATCCTTATTCGGGTAACGTAAGGGGTGGACTGGGAGCGCATTCCATCCTTTTTAGGTGACAAGGGTGTGGTCACGACCCCACCCGCCCCATGCATGCCTATGGCCGTGAGTGCTTTCACGGCATTCAACAGCAAACGACTCATATTCTTTACGCGCGTTGTGAACTTGGCTTAGTGTTGGGTCACCACTGATGCGAGAAAAAGCATAAAAGACACCTGTCTTGGGAGCTACCGCAAGGTACTCTGCGCCACCCGCAGTATCCTCGCACCAGGTCATGGCTGCGCCCCTGCCCTTGGCCTGCGACTCTACAATGCAGTCGCATCGGCACGCGTCCTCAACACGGCATCCATGGCTTCGCTGTGTGCTTGCCAGCTGGCTGCCCTGGACGCGGACCATCGGAACGCCGTGTGGGAGTATTACGGACTTCCCCACACCTTCCAGGTGGGCCACCGAGGTGCGGTAAACTCCCATCTTTTTACGGGTGACCCAGCGGACACTAAATCATGTTCTGCGGCTGAAAACCACAACGCAGGGGCAGCTACTTCTGAAGAGGCTATACGCTCTACCTCACTCATTCATGGGTCAGTGGGCGAGTGAACCCCGCCGTGGTGGTCTACTGGCTAAGGTACTCGGCTGCTGACCCGCAGGGCGCGGGTTCAAATCCCGGCTGCGGCGGCTGCATTTCCGATGGAGGCGGAAATGTTGTAGGCCCATGTGCTGAGATTTGAGTGCACGTTAAAGAACCCCAGGTAGTCTAAATTTCCGGAGCCCTCCACTACGGCGTCTCTCATAATCATATAGTGGTTTTGGGACGTTAAACCCCACATATCAATCAGCGGGCGAGTGAGCTTTTGACTGTAGTGCCTGCTCGCAGTACTCCAGCTGGCCGGCTATCCACCTAGCAGCAATCGGGCTGCAACCTTCCGCTGCACTGCGTACCTGCACACTTCGGAACATCCAGCAAAGAGGCGGCCCACTGTGCCACGAAGGATGCCCACGACCCCAGCGTCGGCGTCACCAACTTCGTGTACTCCACGGACGCCGGCGGTCTCCGCACCACCCGCTACGTGCGTTAGCGTCATACCGAGCATTGCGTAGCATCCGGCAAGCCGCCGCGGCGGCTCCCTCTCGAGGGATTACCAAAACGAGACCACGGTTTTCTTCTCCGTCTTCGCCCTGCAGACAACTACACAGCCGAGTGAAAATATCTGCTCTCCGGGCGTGGCAGTCGATACTGCATGGACTGGGGCGACCTGGAGACCCTGCACCACATCTTGCTTCATTGCCCGGCTGGTGACGCGAACAGACAAGTGATGCTCACAGCGTATGGAGCTCTCGACCCGCCTCGGACAACAGCTGAACACCACCTGTTCCGAAACAGCTGCCGTGCGCATATCAAGCGTGCCTTTTCTCCACTGCTGGACTTCGTAGATGGAAGTGGACTGCGTGAGCAAATTTAAAGAATGCGCACCCGCGTCATTGTAACTTGATAGCGTTAGACAGCTCGTGTCACAGAAAGGCCGCCATCGGTGTTGGCCCTGTTAGTTGTGAGTGAAAAATCACTCCGTGATTTTCCGTGAGTGAAAAAGCAAGTTATCGAGATAACCGCGGTTAATACGATACAGTAAATGCGATACAGACAAGTCCCATTGGCAACTTTAGCAGTTAAAGAACTGCAACTGAGGAATTTCCGGATAGTGCGAACAAACACACTATATATTTCACTTCCTTTGAGCCTCGTCAGAATACAATTATGAAAGTGCATCGTAAATATTGATTATAAGCTTTGCGGTATTGATTATAAAAAGTATGTGCAGCTCAACGCAGCGCACGTGTAGTAAAACTCTCAGCTTACGGATCAACTGGATTGTAACTACGCTTACCGATTTGCAATGTCATTCGGGTGCTCAAGTTTGGTGACTGAAGCATTCTCAGTGATCACTAATCGATGGACGCATCTGACGATGGTATGTTCCGAGTATTCGCTTTTTTTTCTGTAATCGAGGATTCCGGTGCTGTTGCTGCGTGTCTTAAATCTCAATGCAGACTCCTTTTCAGGGAGTTCGGTGAGCATCGTTTGTTCTACTGGCCCTTCAGCGATGCCTGTGGTCTGTTTGAAAGCGCATTGCCGACGCACATTCGCGCAGCAGACGCAGAACACAAGTTGTAGCGGGCGAACTGAGCGTATGCATGCATGGGTGCCTTTCGTCCATTTTACCACGTGCAAGAAAAAAAGGGTAAAGAAAGAGAGTGTGACACATAGCTTCTCAAAAAAAAAAAAAAGCACAAAATGTGAACTTCAATATGCCTTTCGCAAGTTCTTAGAGCCATTTTTCCTCATTATAACACGGCGTCTTACTGCTACCTTCTTCGCAACCATAGGTTTCGCATGGCAATCGTGCTTGCTTGGGGTTCCTGCATGCGTGCGGTACTGCGAAGTGGCTGGCTGCCTCGCAATTTTCTGCTACGGTGACGCCGCCATACGGGAACCGGTGAAAGCTATGATGGGGTCATAGAATGAAAACTTGCCTGGCGACAACGTGCCAGCCGTGCTTTGTCATCGTTTTGTTGGACAGGTTCTGGTGCGTTCGGGAAATGAAGTACAATAAATATTGTTGGTGCAAAGTTGTGGAACCTTTCTGCTTCAGTAATGGGTAAATAATACAAGAGAAATCACGTGTGCTGTGGGCTGCAGTGGTCCAACCGCACCGTGAAAGGCGTCATAAGCGTGCTTGGTTTTCTTTTCGGCTTACGACAGAAAGAGGGATGGGCTGTGGAACTGCACATCTTGAAACTTGTCACAATAACAATGTGGCCACTTTTGGGACGCGACACAACTGCTTTTATTTTGTTTACAAAAACCACGATACGATGTATGGTGAGATGGTGTAGTAAGGATCTCGTGATTCATTTCCACCGCTTGTGGTGCTTTAAAGTGATCCTAAATTTTAGCATCTGTTTTTTTTACACTTAGTCCTATCGAAATTTTGCCACCGTGGCTGGCAATCTAGCCATGTCACCAAACTCAGCAGCACTGCACTTAGCGTGCTGTGCTATACCATGGTGCGTAATCCTGACGCAACAGGCGAGTGCCTTCTTATTTTTTCTTTTGATGGGGACTAGGAAGGGAAAACAATAACACGCTAAATACAACTATGCTTTTGTGAGTGAAGAACACGTAACAGCTCGCCGCAACTGGCACTGCGAGCAGCCTGTGTCCGCTGCGTAGCATGTTGGGCAAACACCGCCACGGTCCGCGATCGAGCGCAAGCCTGCCTAGGGTGCTCAAATTTCATCAACGTGATTGACATTTCTAGCATTCTGTCTGCGACGAGATATGCAAGCAGTTTTCTCCATAACATTGATATGAAGATCGCAGCAAATAATCCGGTTGGGCAAGACTGCCTACAGTGCCGCATGTTTACCTGTGAAATGTGCAAGCATCGTGGTCCCCAAGCTCGCTCGTAGCTTGTAAACCGGCGCTGCTTTGAATAAGTGACATACTGTAGCACACGTTTGTTGGGTTAAGTATTAGTTTGTGTAATTAAACAATTCTAACCCATCTTCGCTGGCATGAAACTGGCACCCTCGGTTAAGTTGATGACAGTGGTAAAGAAACGACCTGTAGCACAAGCGGCCTTACGTCACCTGTCTCCTGTGTTGTCCACTATGGTCTATGGCTTCCAATACTCACCGTAGACGCCTAAATAGACAGCTAAATGGACGGCGGCCATCTTAAGTCCCATTCCAATTCTCACGTATACCCGGCAAAGTAGACAGCTCAGAGAAGACCGCATCGTAGACAAATACGATGCAGGCTACTTTGCTGTATAAACAAGATGGCGGCTCAGCGAATCGCTCAGATATATCAAATCTCATCAGAATGGCCGTCTGCACACAAGCAGACAATTTTCCAGACGCTCAATGTGGGTCAAGTTTATTTGTTTATGATTTTAACACAAAATAAGCTAGAAATTACAACTGTTACGTTTGTTTCTTTTAGCTCTTTCTTCTCGACGCAAAGTGGCGCATTGTCGCGTAAAAGCTGTCTAAACGTGTTCCAATTCTCGGACATCATAGGCTCGGTGCGGTCTTCTAAGCAGCCTTCGTAGACTGTCTATGTGCTGTCTAAGAATTGGAACACAGCCTATATATCACCGCGCGATCGCTGGACTTAGTGGATGACAAAAATCTGCCGAGTTTGACGCACGCGAGGTGCCCGATCTGCCAATACAGTGTGACAGAACGTCACCGAACCGGCTGCTACGCAAGCGGGTCGAACGTTGAATCCGGTGAAAGATCACACCGCGTGTCTCACACTTATTGCACTCTAGCATGAGCTGCTTTATTCATGGCAATTTGAATACCACGGAATATTATCCTAGCCGAAAGCGGCGGCAACCACGCGGTGGGAACAACTGTGACGAAGGCTCCGCGCAGGCAGAAGATCACCGCATTGACCGCCATTTTCGTTTTTTTGTGTCGCCCCCTATAGTCTCTGAAAGTTTCGAATAAAGATTGCTCAAAAATTCAGGAACCACAGCGTACGTAATATCGCCATGTGCTTCTGCTGCAGAGCTTCCGCGGTGGCTTTGACGAACGAGCCGCGTCAAGGTCGCCTTCCTTCTCGCCACTACAGTGCTCATTGTACGTTCGCTGTCTAGAAGAAAATGCATGACCACCCTTCTGGAGACGCGATTTTCCTGCAGAAAACGCAAGCCCCGAAGAAAACCGAAAACACGTGTTTTGAAGCGCCTTCTTATCTTTAGGACTTTGAGTGGGCATTGTCCTGACTTAGAAGTGAGGCAGGTTGGGCTAGTTGGTATGGCATGACGATAGTTATACCGCTCGCGTCTTTCGTGTCCTTCTTGTCTTTGTGTCGTCGTTTTGTTCTCGCGCTATAACTATCGTCATTGTCGTGACCTTTCGGAATGCATGCGGTCCCTCTTTAGAGTTAGAAGAGGGTAGGCACGAGCGCCCCCCCCCCCCCCCCCCCCCCCCGTCTTCGACTGCAGGCAACGCATTCGTAGTGTGAGAAGTCAGCGAGACATTTTTGTTTCGTTTTTTTTAGTAGCCGAGTACGTAAGCAGTTCTTCGAACATGCGGTTTCACTTTGCAGTCGCGTGCACTGCATCATTTCTGGTTTAGAATTAGCTCAGCCTTTATCCCTCCTGTTTCGAAGTGCGAGTGTGTGTGGCCGCAGCGAAAGCGGACGGGCCACAAGCGTTCTTATTATCACCTGACTCAGCCTTCCACGAGATGCACGTGGCCTTGGTTCACTTCAAACGCGCGATGGTTTCACTGGCGCCTCGGAAAACGGAGAGTGATATGTTTCTATCATGGTGTTGATAAGGGGAATACTGCTGCTGCATTTCTAAGATTTCATCGTTGTGTTTTCGGAAGGTAATTGACTCTGAATGAACATTCTTGGGTAACCGTTTTGGCGAGATTGCTAAATATGTCGTTTTTTTTTTTCACTTTTTTTTAGTTGTGTGCTGCACTGGATTGCGGCTCTTCACATTACTGTCTTTACTACTGATGTATCGCGGATTTTAAGGTGGTCTGAAGGGAACTGAGGATATCAGTTGGGGTAGTTGTGTTTGCAGTTTTATTTTCAGGTTGCGAGAACATCCAAAAGCGACAATGAGTTTCCGCTTCAAGAAAGAACTGAATACTTGTTCAATAAATTGAGATGAGAGAATAAAGGCGATATGAGATTTCATGAAACGACAGTCCTTCAGATGAGTCTGGTTCTCGAGAAGATACTGCTACGGTTAGAATAGGTTAAAATCAAGTTCTTTGGTGCGTTTTTATTGTTATATTTGTCACAGCAATATGCAAACGGGCTCAGAGTTTCAAATAGTGAAATAATAATGAGAAAGTTTATATCTTTAACAAACTTAATGCATTGTAATGAGGCAAGAAAAAGAAGAGTAGCACAATGTATTTGGAAAGGCAAGGGTGCCTGAAATACTTTTTTTTTGTTTCAGAGGATGGGCAACTAACTTGATTTCATCCGGCCAATTTGAGTTATACACCGTTTGCACGTCAACAATGACGCTAATTGAAAGTACATTAAAAATCTAAAGAGCATTGCAGCGGCAACACGCGTTTGCCGTCGAATTTGTGCCTTGGTTCTTTGTGTTTTGAAAAGTTCATTTATGATGCAAAAAAGAATGTTTTTCGGCAAGTAGTGTGCTTATTGTTGAGTATTTAAATGATTTGATTGATATGATTGATATGTGGGGTTTAACGTCCCAAAACCACCATATGATTCTGAGAGACGCCGTAGTGGAGGGCTCCGGAAATTTCGACCACCTGGGGTTCTTTAACGTGCACTCAAATATGAGCACACGGGCTTACAACATTTCCGCCTCCATCGGAAATGCAGCCGCCGCCCGTTTGTAGCTCGAAGTGACAAGGAAAATCATATAGATTTCTCAGAAATAAATCCTCAGTTCCCGAAAAATTTGTCCTGGTACGTCGTTCGAACCAGGACCAACACCTATCTGGGGTGGTCGCTCGGCCAATTGAGCTAACTAAAGAGCTAGCATTTGACAGCACGAAGGTGTATTTATCAACAACTCGAAGCGCATAGACACAAGTATTACAAATGTATCTTGCAAATGTTACTCATATGCAACATACCTGTATGTAGCATTGCATACACAGATGTTCGAGCTGCTAGATGTAACACATTTTGAAGTGACATGCACTCTGCGCCAAGGCAAGTCACACAGGGCATCGTCATTGTACACTAGCCCCTCTTGGACTTTACCAAGAATAAAAAAAGTACCGTTAGACTGACGACTCAATAAGCACGTTTTTTTGTGTGAAAAGCTGCTTCTTTGTAATTGAACGCAGCTCGAGCAACAGAGCATGCGGTTTCTGCTCTTTCAGTATAGGAGTAGATATGTGAATGTGACATTATTAATAGAATACATCAGACTATTTCGCCCTCAAGTAACTTCTTGGATTGGAACGACGACAACTTGAAAGCAAGGCTGCACGTACGGGGGTAGGGGGGTCGACCGGGTGGGAGGAATGAAAACCCCTGATTCCCACCCGATTCGGTGCACCACAGACGTAAGTGGCTCGGCGATAAGGACATTGGGGCATATAATAGGGGGGTCAGGTTGGCCTCTGGGGGGTTACAACTCCCTAACCCCCCTCCCCTCGTTGGTGCGCCAACAGCACAGACGGACCGATGCGTGGACGAACACAGGGATGAATGAATGGACGGAAGCACAGACGCGCGGGTGGACGCATGGACGGACAGACGCACGGACGGATGGATGGACGCACAAACTAACGCAGTGACAGATGAACAGACGGACGCCCGTAAGCATGGACTGACTGATGGACGCTTCGCCCCACTCATCATCCTTCACTCCGTGTATATGCTGGGACACCGTTTTAATTGCGTGCAATGCGATGCAACTGGCTACTACGACAACGACGACACGTGACATACAACCCATGGCGTGAAGGACTTTGCCCCAAAAAGAAATAGTTGGAGGCGCCGGTAGCAACAAGCGAACAACATAGGCGCACATCTTCGTGCAATTGCAGCTTGTGTACAAGAAGCGATTGAGAACAACGCATTTTGTGCGATCCGAAATTAACAAGTTAAATTCGCATGTTCACAGCTTACAAGTGAACGTGTATTGCACCCGGTGCACTGGTGATCGCTGTTAGCCCGATCTTAATCAAATTTCTCAACAGTGATTGGCACTGTTCTGCAGCTGGTGTAAGAGAGTCAATCACATCAGGCTTTATCGCGATTGAAAGTGCCCGTGCGACAGCACTTTAAGCTATAACTCTCAAAATGCTGAAATGGCATAAATTACGCTGCATAAACACGAACGGTCCGTGGTTGTCACTTCTAGCGCTTGATCTTTCGAAGCCAAGGGAGTAGACTTTTCAGATCTTTCGAAAATCTAAATATCCTATAGCTGCTTCACGAGTGGTTTGTGCACTGTGGCACGCAACACCCAGACATTTCGCCCGAGAAAACACCATGCTCGTGTCTCACTCAACCAGCCACAACAAGACAGGGGGAGCCGAATGCAGGCACTCACTTCTTCATAGAGTGTCTCCACCCTCAAGGGGGCGTGCGCGTCGAGGAACCCTATCTTCGCTTAGCCTCCAGCGCTTTCGTCGGGACGAGAGAAGAGATAATGCAATTGCAGCATGCGACAAAACCTTTGTAACTTCAATCGCACTTAACGGATTCTTAAAATTTTTGTGGCATTGAATTCGTGACACAATAAGCTGCTCTAGTGAATTCATTTCATGGTTACTTGAAAAAATGTTTCGGGGCCCCTTTAACGCATTTTTCGGAAAGGTGTCACGACAAAAATGAGCCCATTCAGCGATTTGTAGGCGCATTCAGGAGGCCTCAAACTGCGTCGAAAAAGGCCGGCATAGTGCAGCCGTCACCGCTGAAAACAATAATGAACTTTCAAACAGCTCTACAAAGGGAAAACTGTGTCTATCTAGCGGGCAATATATCATGCCTTTCTAGAGGCTTTGATAGAGCTAACAGCAAACGCTAGATAATGTGCTGCTTTCTGTGAGGCATTGTGAGACTCTTTATGGGCTCCGAGATGGCAAGCGTGCGGCGTGTGTCTTGGAGGCCATGCGACTCCTGCTTTACATCAAAAATCTGTATGTACCATTCGAGCGCGCGCGCTGGTACAATCTACTGTGTGCGCGTGTGTGTATGTAACAAAACATATTAATATATATGCACTTAGCAGTTGAATGGTGCACTAGGGGCCGGATTTCGCTATCGCGTTCAACTCTTAAAGGAGAAGCTTAAGGGTCCCCCACTTTTGGTAGGCGATCTGTGCGTCCCCTTCTTTTTCGTCTCTTCTCTCGATTTCTCCTTCCCCTTTCCCTCTCTCCACTCTAGTTGTTTTCTAGTCTATTACCTCCCTTCATTGCCCTTTTCCAATAAACACTGCTAAGGTGTCGCACTTAGCTGCAGACAGTTGCAGGGTGCACTTTTCTTTTACTTTCCAATCCTTAGAACCACTCCACCCCCCCCCTCCCCCCCCGTGTTCCCATACACTATAGCATTTTTGTAGTGGTGCGATATTGGATCAAAGAGAGTTAGCAGCTTCCTTCGTGTAAAATTACGACATGTTGTTATTGTATTCATACTAACTCGCAATTTCGGTGGAACATATCTGCTTTTTTTCGGAATTCAAGGAACAAATTTCTTTACCCTACCAGTTCAACTCACCACAGAACTCACCCAACTGAAAGCGAGTGAGTACCCGTGGGTATGAGCAGGTGTGAGCACGAACCTGAATGAGTGATTAGGAGTGTGAAATGGCGTGAGTGTGGACGTGATAGACTACGTATGCGTTTGAAACGATGAGGTCTGCGAGTGTGTGAAGGTCTGAGTGTGAAATTGAACTAGTAGGTATGTGAAAGGACGTGAGTATGAACGCGTGTTACTATTGATGAGTCTGAGTAGCTGTGACGATGCGTGAGAAAACACTTTCGAGTGTTACTAGGAGTGGATTAAACTGGAACGAGTACACATGGGCATGAGTAGGTGAGGGTGAGCCTGAGTGAGTACATATGAGAGTTAGTGGGCGTAAGTATGCACGCGAGCAGCAATAGGCGAGAGGTGTGAGTACGCGAGTGAGTGCCTACAATAATTCGGGGAATTAACGCCCCAAAACCACCATAGATTGAGAGACGCTGTAGTGGATGACTCCGGAATTTCAAAGCACACGGGGTTTTTTAAGGTGCACCTAAATCTAAGCTCATGAGCCTCAAGCAATTTCGCCTCCGTCGAAAATGTGGCCGCCAGGGCCGGAGTGCCTGAGTGCTTATGAGTGTGAGTAGGCTTGAGTATGAAAGTGAGTGAGTGTTTATGAGTGTAAGTAGGCGAGAGTATGGAGGTGAACTAGTGGTAATGAGTTTGAGTATACGTTAGTGAGCACTCATTAAGGATAGTAGGCGTGAGTATGTGTGTTCGGTTATACCAATGAGTATGAGTACATGTCTGATCCTTAATCACCAGCGTTTGTCTTGCCTTTGCGCTACGTGCCCTTCCCACGGCATTCCTTCTTGATTGCGACTACGATTTCCTGAACACCCATTTATTTTCTGATACACCCTGCTCTCTTGTTGTCCCTTAGGGTTAGACCTATCATTTTCCTTTCTATTGCTCACTGCGCTGCCTTCAACTCAAGTTGAACCCTCTTTGTAATCCTCCAGGTTTCTGCTTCGTAGGTAAGCGCAGGTAAGATGCAGCGGTTATATATCTTCCTTTAGAGGAATAGTAGCATTTTCTCGTCATAATTTTAGAATGCTCTACCCCAGTCTTATTCTTCCAGATACTTGCTCGTGGTTCAGCTCCAGAGTTACTACCTGTCCTAATTAGACGTACTCTTTTACAACTACAAATGCACATATACCTATTCGAGGCGCTGTTCTCTTACGAAGTTGGTGTACGTTACTTTCGTTTCTGTAGGTTAATTTTGCACATTTCAAGAGAACGCAAGCGGGTGAAGGGGACACAGAAAATTAGATAGGAACATGAGTTTAGGAAGTTTGCTGGTATAAAGTGGCAGCAGCAAGCCCAAAACTGAGTTGACTAGCGAAGCAAAGGACAAGTCTTTGTTCTTCAGTGGCTATAGTCAGGCTGCTGCTGCTGCTGCTGGTAATGATGATGATGATGATGATGATAGTGGTGGTGGTGATGATGATGATGATGACGATGATAATGATGTGAGTGTGAAGGTGAGTGAGTGCGTATGAGTGCGGGAAAGCGTGGGTATGCACGTGAGTGAGATCTTGTGTATGTCAGTAGGCGTCAGTGTAATCATGAGTCAGTGCATACGACTGATTGAGTAAGGGTGAGTATGAACGTGAGGGAGTGGTGATGTCTGTGACTACGTGTGAGTGCTTGGGTACTCACTCATGGTACTCCCTCATGACTATAAACATGAGTGAGTACCCATGAGTGTGAGTAGTCGTGAGTATGAACATGAGTGATGGCCTATGAGTGTGAGTTGGCGTGAGCATGAATTGAGTGAGTACCTACGAGTGGGAGTACTCGTGAGTACAAACGTGGGTGAGTACTCATGAGTCGGAGTGGGCGTGAGTGGGAACGTGATTGAGGACCTGTGAGTGTGAGTAGGCGTGAGTATGAACGTGAGTGAGTACTCATGAGTGTGAGTAGTCGTGAGTATGAATGTGTGTGAGTGCCTATGAGTTCAAGTAGACATGAGTATGAATGAGAGTGAGTGCATAGGCTGAAAAATTGTGGTTAGTGAGTATGGGTGAGTAGTCCCTGAAAGTGCCGACCTGCGGCGAAGTGTGTTAAAACCAGCAGACGAAGTTTCAACACAACATTTATAGTACACCGTAGATTTCGCCGTGGATCGGAAAGTTGCGGTTAGCAATGACGGGACGCCCGCACCGCAACCTTCAAACATGTTTTCGCACCCTGGGAGGGTTCGTCAGAGCTGACGTTGCCGGTTGCGCGTAATTCCCTTCATAAGATGAAGATATCGAGTGAGCATGCATGTTAATTTGTTCGCTATTGATGAATCGCCCACCTGAGGATCGTCCTTCGGCTTAAACTGCTCACGACATTTCATTAAAGTTTTTGACTGACTGTCGTTTTTCTGGTGTATATCTCGAACTGTGCGAAGTGAAGATATGTGCAATGTATTATTATCTTATTTACAAGTGTTGTGAAGGCACGCAATGCAATTTGACGCGATGCTACAGTAACAGGCGACGAACATAAAAACAACAGGTACGTGGGGGATTACCAACGCATTTTATTAACGTGTGTAGCATGTGAAGTATACCAAGCTAATTTATAATCGAAGATATTGGCTCACATAAATGACTATTCTATTTTTAATTCATTTCAAGAGAGCTTTACCTATTGCTTTTTGTACAACACAAACATTGAATTCACTAATGGTACCAGCACTGCTACTGACAAGCGACCTTATTATGCACAGTTCTTTCTAGATTTCAGGTAGGCTTTCGACACGGTGTATAACTCTGTGTTGGATAAGTTTTGTTTATTCAAAACAGCAGCATGAAAACTCTGAAGTTTCGCCATCACCGTTTCGATCGTCTTTCCGGATGCTTGCTAAGCGCACAAACCAATACCGTGAACTCAAACCAGTCGTCGCATAACGACAAGCAGAACATGTAAGCATGTATTGTAGGCAAAGCAACAGCCCCCGTAGAAGCGTAATAAAACCTCAGTGAGAGATTGCGACGACCTGAACATTTAACAGTGACTTGTCTGTGGCGTTAGAGCAGGCATCGTATTGAGCAAACATCGAACCAAATCATAGTACAAGACGAGCAACTTCTCAAAGTAGATTCGAAAATGTGGGCGTGACGTTCTCACTTCCGATTCTATGCAGCCATATGTCTTTTGTCGCAACTGGTTGAGTTTAAGGGGTGGTATCATAAAAAGCTTTCAGCCGTCACTACACTTGTTTTGCCATAAAAAGGACGCAACAACCACTCACGGCAATGAACAGAGACGTCACTCTTGCGTGAAATGTATTTCACAGCAACGCGCACAGGGAAGGACAAGCTCGTATTCGTCAAAACAGATGTGCTGTGCCACAAGGAGTCCACGCCTCCAGAGCAAAGTTGGTTGTCGCAAGCGATTGTGAACAAACGACCACTGCGAGTGGTCCCCCGTGATGGCCTCTGGCCAATACCGACACGTCGCAGGCCTCGGAGAGGTCGGAGGAAGACAAAAAGAGAGCAGGCGTGCGAATAACCACGTTCGCCGCTACTATGACAAACGAAGACGGAGACCCGGACACGTTCGTCTGGCTCCATCCAAGGTCAACGTACCAACTGAACGAGCCAGCGCAGGCGGCTCATGCTCACCACCCCTTCTTGCTCAATTATTTGCAACAGCTACTTCGCGAAGTTTTAGAGGCTTTAGGCCGACCTAGGCACACAGCACCGCGCGCGCAACTCCGCGGGCACGACAGGCAGGGGTCAGGCGCCACGGCGGAGTTCGACAACTGAAGTATCTGGCAACGTTGGCTGACACTATAGTAGCAGCAGAGGGAACGCATCGGGAGCCACAGCAGCAACAACGGTCACTGAACAATTTCACCACGATGGTGTTAAAAAACTGGTTTCGCAGAAATGCCGGTGTCGGCATCGTTGGTTCTGAGCAAAAAATCATCATCTTATGTGTGACCAAAAAACAAACAAGAGTGATGTAAATAAAATGTAGAAATGATGAAACATCCTATAGCAGCATGGGGGCTGAACCAAGGTTGTTTGGTTTTAAGTGGGGACCGAACCTGGGTCGTTTGCGTAGCAAGCGGATGTTCCACCACAAGGCCAAGCCTCGGCTTCTGGAAAAAGTGAAGAGAACTTCCTCTGCTTGGAAATGCAGTGTAAATAGCTTCATGCTTCACAAACACTCGCTTTGTATACATGTTCCACAATGCAGCATGAAATATTGCAATACTAATGTATGGTGCAAGCGTCCATTGCCAATGAACGCCGGAACATGTGTTTATCATAAAGACTCCGCGGTTGAAAGCCAGTTTCTCAATACAAAAGGCTCTGTTGCGACTCCGGGTCCTGCGGTTCTCAGTTCTGGTAGCGGGCCCTCGTCGTAGGAACCATCGTCGAACAAGTCAGATGAGGCGCTCGTACAAACGACTACAATTTATTTACATGGCTGAGGAGCTCAGAAATGAGCTCAGGGAACTCAAGCTCGAGGACACCAGCTGAAGGTCTCGCTCTGGACGAAGCTCGCTGAAGGAAGGCTGAAATCATACACGTCCCCCACTTTTAAAAGCAGCGAAGTCAACCCTGGTCGCACTGTCGACTCTTTCAACCAATACGATGCTCGATGACTGGTCGCGCGACTCATTAAGGCGGAACCACCTTTTCGCACGAAGGGGGTGAGAAGGAAATTCCACAAAAATGGCTCACAAACGTGTTTCACACCACCAAAACTCTTGGATGCCCAGATTCTCGATTTCGAGCGCATCTGAGGTATTCGGCTTTTCCTTGAAAAGCCTGGCCCAGCCCGACAACGTGGTGCTTCTGCTGCCAGCCAAACTGCCGACGCTGAGCAGCAGGCGATTCGTAGAATTGGGACACTGAGGTGGCAAGTGAAGGCATCCCCTCGTCTGTATGCCACGGCGAGCCGGTACATTCCGCCCGATGTGCGAACAAAAACAGGGCCAAAGCCTTGACTGGTGGTGAAGCCTGCCTTCCTTTGCACTGTGAATCAATGCCCCTGCGTTGACCTTAGTTCAAGATGGAGGGACCATGGCATTTTTCTTCTGGGACTGTGGCTGTGCACGCTTCTCCTTCCGCAGCTTACTTCCCAAGACACGAGCATGAAGTCATTCATAACAGCACACATGCTACTGCGCCGATTTCATTAAGGCCACGTAGTGCCTGCTTAGCAAATTTGAAAAGGTTTCATGCACTTGGCGTTTAAGGTACGCACTAGGAACAAGGATGTTGCTATCACGTTCAACTCCTCAAGGCGAAGCTTTAGGGTCCCCTAATTTTACATTTAGCAATTGGCCTTCAAAATTGCAGGCCTGATTGGTTCAAACTAGACCCCGCTGCATGGCATGGCCTGTTCAGTTTAACCCATAGAGCTATTATCCCGACTATTAACTATGAGGTTTAATGAAGTGAAAACTGAATTTTCGAACCATTCACGCAATTCCCTAGAGTACGTTCGGTGGTTCTTTTTTCCATGAACAAACAGAAACAAACAAGCAGCATTTTAATGTATCTCTTGATGAAAAGAAGGTTCTTTATTTAATGCAGTTAGATTGATTACTAGTGAGTAAAAGTAGGTGGCTCGTCTCACGTCATTGGGATCATTTCGAGAATGTTCTACGGCGGCGCATGTATTTTTGTGCATTTACCTTATTTCTCGGTAAGTAGGGCACTGCTGTTGATAGTAATGTCATTTTAGACGTTCTCATGCATTACCTTTCACTGTGACGTAAATTATTATTTGACTTTAGTGTTCTGTTTAAAACATAAACAGAGATTCAAATTTAAAAAGCGGATCCCTAACGATGAACAAGACAGCTAGATGTAGTGGGAGCTGCGGGTCGGTAGGGCAATAAAAGTGCTTTATTCTTAGAGCATACTAGATATTTGCACTGCACGATGATGTGGAAAACCGTAAGGGGTTCTCCACATCTCACATACAATGGTTAGATCGCCACGGACAAAGGTGTGAGTGTGTAGGCTTGTTCTGTCCTATCATAATCTGTAATTGTGACCTTTGTGTGCCGTGACCTCGATACTGGCCACCGATTTCTAGATGTAGTTTAATAAAATGCAGTTTATCCTGTGTTTGCCTACTCCATTTTTGCTGCTAATAATCTATGAGTGTTCTTTTAAGATATGATTTCCGGTTAAGAGCAAGGATTGTACTGAATGTACTGGCAATAGCTTCGTTGGTGGATGCAGATGGCTGGTCCGCCAAAATTTCCCTGGTACTAATGGTGCTCTGGCACCCGCACACAGCGACATGCTGTTTCGATGAGTATACGGTACATAAAAGGAGGTAATGAAAGGCAAGGACGGAGTTTTTGTGCGTTGTAAGAGTTTTCGTATCTTTTACCACACTTAGCGAATCCGTGAATACTACCGCTTTATGTAGTTTTATCTGTTTAATACGTTTAACAACCGCCAGTATCGCATAAGCTTCTCCTGTGAAAATGCTTGTATCGGAATGGAGAATACCAGCATCCAAAACAATGGGCCTACCGCTGAATATGACACAAAAGTGTTGGACTTTGAGCCATTGGTAAAAACTTAGGACATGTGTACCTATGTTGCAGTTCCAGGAAGTATGTTTGGATATGTGCAATGGGTGCGTATTTCGAAACCGCCAAGAAAGGAACGTTGCACTCTATAATCTGCCACTGCCATGGTGGCAGGCATGTTGCAGTAGCCACCAAACGTTGTTCGAGAATTGGCACACCTGATTCCTCAGAGGGGCCTCTCACACGAAGTGAATACGGTTGTCTCAATGAAGGCCAGAGTTAGTATGAGGCAACCATTAGGGCCGTGTTTTGTGTAGCGCAATTAATGCGGCTGATGCAGAGTGGAGGTTCGGGCTAAGACTCGAGGAGACGCCTGAGGTGGCAATAAAGCTTCTCTTCACCGGACTACGGCTCTTCCTTCGCCTCGCTGCCACCAAGCACTCGAGTCATCGAGGGGACCCATTCCGAACCTCAAACATCTTCCCTTTTAGCTAGTGTAGAAGCTAGTCGAGAAAAGAGCTGGAAATTAACTGTCGCAGTCGACGTGGGAGTACAGAGCCCGGAGCAAAGAAGGCGCTGAAGTCTGGGAAGCTGACAAGACGCTCACCATTTTGGGACCGGCCGGTGTGCTTTGAGAAGTAGCGCCAAGCCCGCCCGCTGCTTTGAGACTTATTGGCGCGCTGCGAGAAGCAGCATTGGAATTGAGCCCGAGCCTGCTGGTTCAAGGTTGCAGCAGGAGTTGGGCAGCGCAAGGGCGCTGCACGTCGGTAAATGAGAGCCCCGCAGCAGAGGCAGTCGGCGCCGCTGACTTCAGACAATGACAGGGGTGGTCTTGTCGAGCACCGGAGCATCAAAAGATTCGTCGCTATCAGCGTCGGGGACGAGACGGCCGCCGTTCCACCAACGCGGTCATCGGGCGACGCACCACTGCAAGGTTAGGCCTGCTTTGTGCTCTCTCAGGGCCCCAATTTCTTTTTCTTGCTGAATGCACTTGCGTTAAGGCACACTCTAGGGAATGGCGGATTCAGAGAGAGAGATGTGATGGAAGGGGATAGTGTGAATGAATCGGATGGCACCCCCTAGTTGCAGCTTGAGATTGAAGTGTTTAAACCTCAAGTTTGAGCTAGAGAAAATGAAGTCATCACGTGCCTTGTCAGAAAAGCCGAAAAACCGGAAACAGCATTCCAGTATCACACGGTACGCGAAAGATCTGAAAGCTGTTCTAGCACCCATGTCCACTTATGAGCCGATTATTCTAGCCTGGTACAAGAATGTGGATACTCTTTTTGTGGCATTGAGAATACCCGAGGAAAGACAGGGCACGATTTTCATACCATTCTTAAATGACAAGATGCGTACGCTTGTTGCCAATCAAGCAGAAGCTGGGGTAATGCCATACTCAGATTTAAATTTAGAGTGCTGAAGGAGCTACTCATGACTCCAAGTGAGTGCCGGCAAATGTTTGTGGAAAAAAATGGGAGGCAGGTGAGTCTTGGAGCCAAGTGACAGCGCACCTAGAGACCATGTTTACTTACTACATTAGAACTAGAGAGGTAGGGTCATTTGAGAGTCTTCAGGAAGTGCGGATAGCTGATAGGCTCAAACAGTTAATTCCAAGTGATATCCGCTCACTGGTCACTCAGCAGGAAGTGAAGGGCTGGTAGAAGACCAAGGATATTGCGGAGTTAGCCGCCAATTTGGAAGAAAGCCTCAACAGTGGCAGGCAGGGCAGTTGTTGCGGTACGGCACCAACGAATTCGAATTATAGGCCGCAAGCCAAACCATTTGCTAGTGCGAATTTCGGCCCTAATTTTGGAGCGTGTTTTGGCTGCGGAAAACAGTGCCGCTTTTGGAGAGTTTGTGAGCTCTCACGTGACACAGCTGCTAATAAAAAAGAACTTTCATGCACAGTTCCCCAGAATGAGCGGTCATTTGAGAGCCGAGCTACATTGTCGCGACACCCTGCTGTCATGAAAAACTCACTGATGAAAGATTCGCGTCTTGTTATTTTCGTGGAGGACAAACCCTGTTTCGCGTGAATAAGCTTTGCGTGAGAGCAGTTGCACAATAAGGCGAACTCACACTTTTGGGCATGGTGTTACCGCACGTTTGTTGTATGTCCTCTAGGTCATCCAACCTCGTCGGGAAGTGCTGCTCAGCCTGTTGAATTGCGATGCGCAGTGACTGATCAGCTAACTACCAGTGTATCGGTGTTGCTCACTCCCGCCGATTATGAGTGTTTTCGTCAACGCCGACAAAACTACTGAATGATCTAAAGGAGTGTGACGTGAGGGTGAACTGCGTAAGACCGGAAGTTAGACGGCTGCAGTATTTACTAATGAGGGAACCAGAGCAGTTGCTTCGAGGTGTTAGCATTAGCGCTAACACTGTGCAGCGCGCAGTACAGGAATGACTGAGTAGTGCGCGCCAAGTGACTAGCACACTGGGCGATGCGAACACTTTGGTAGTTATCAAAGGAAAGGGAAACGGGACGCCGAGCAAGAAAGCAGAAAAGAGATGAGCCACTGGCTCATGTGCGTCGTCAGGTGACAAAGGTGTCGCACGTCAAGGTAACTGGTAGGGAGCAGTTAGACCGGAAGCAGTCACACCGGTCAGCGGAATCAAAGTCGTGCCGAGCTGAAGTGTTAGCGCACGAGAGTCCTTGGGGGGGTAACTCTCCAGGAAAGTAAATTGGGTAGCATGTTAGAGCATACTTTGCCATAAAGCGGCTAACGTTGGGCTTCGATGTTGAACCGAGTGGGTTGTACGTCTAACGTATTCCACGTTCCAAAGCCTCCACGTGGCATCACGTGGCATCCACGTGGCATCACGGCACTCCACGTGGCATCACGTGGAGTGCCGTGATGCCACGGACCATCGCGTGCGCTACTGAAGTGTGAAATTCCGTCGTAGGTTCTTTGGAGAATTGAACTATCGCATTAGTTGAAGGTAATTCAGGTTTGGGATGTTTTTTTAAGGTTTGAAATAGTTACCTCAAGTGACGAGATGATAATTTAGTAACAAGTTTTGCGTTTTTTAGTATTTAGGTATGGCGCGTTACCAACGGGTGGTGCCGGTGGAAAGGCTTTTAGTAGAAAGTCGGTTATTAATCGGTAACGGCAGTTTGAGAGTGTCAAACACGCTGCCGTGAAACGTAGAGGTACAGGTAGCGTTTGAGTGAGTTAGAGGCCTTCGCGTTTATTTCTGAGTTGAAGGCAACCAACCCCAGTGAAGCTTTTTTGTTTCGATACGAACGCATCGGAAACGGCATTGAGAGGTTACTTCTCATTGTGAGGTTGCCTCTCGCTTTTTTTCTTTCTCTTTTGCTCCTTCTCTGTCTTTTGTTTTCTGGTGTTGCGCTGTAAATACGTTCATGATGCCTCTCCCAACCGATTGGTGAATGTGAACTATCATTCGCATTATTCACTAAGAGGTTGAACCAGTCGCAGCAGGAGGCGTCCACA
The DNA here is from genome assembly GCF_013339725.1 of Rhipicephalus microplus. Classification (NCBI taxonomy): domain Eukaryota; kingdom Metazoa; phylum Arthropoda; class Arachnida; order Ixodida; family Ixodidae; genus Rhipicephalus; species Rhipicephalus microplus. The sequence continues at coordinate 38,782 of NW_023613862.1, forward strand.
GTTGAATGGGAGGCGAAAGTGAAAAAGAAATCGCTCGTATTGAAGGTGCACTGAACGAGGCTGCTTGTGCTCTTTCACGTCTCGGATGATCACTGGGTTGCGTGATTGTAACTCTTTGTGGCAATGGGATGTTCTGCTGCTTCATATGATTGCGTTTTGTTCTTGTTGGTATATCACCACTGAAGTAGAGTCTGTAAATCGAATGACTGTGCAAGAGTCTGCGTCGCACATTTAAGTGTTATGCGGGATGTTAAGTGGGTCGAAGAGACTGATAAATCCGGCGTGACTTAAAAATGTCGTTTTTGTTGTACTAGACATTTTTTGTTGTTGCTGTGGTTGTTGAGATACAGGTTTGCCTCCAAGTGGTTGAACTGCTTTCAGGAGTATATGTGTTGTTAGTCATAGTTTTGTAGATAAAATTAGGTAGCGTTTGTGAAGTAAGTTCATTATATTTTTTTTCTTGGTGCGATTCGTTGAGACTAGGTATACCTATTGCGCTGGGTCCGTCGCTCTTTTTGAGCGTGTCATGTGGGGCCTGAAGGGCGCATGGAGCGGATTTCGCTTGTAGGGACAATGACTGTGTGGTGTGGTGAATTTAAAAGACAATAGTCATGGAAATATGCCCTGTGCGTGTGCCCTGTTTCAAGCTGATGTGAACTTGCTTGCGCTGTGGATTTCATGCAGAGTGCGTCTTCGTTGTTTTGCATTGTGAGAGCGTTTTCTTTCGGAGGACCATTTGAGCAATATGTATATGCGTCGCTGTGTCTATTTTGCAGTAGGACGTGACATTTCTCCTGTTGACATTGAAGTAATATCAGTTCACGCATGTGCGCGCATTGAGAGTGAGCTTATTCTTTAGTGCTTTCTTTCGTTTTCTTTTTGGTATCGCGTTACTGGGCATCGAGTATCCAGTAACACTCTTGAGGGGGGAGGAGTTAGTATGGGGCAATCCTTAGGGGCTAGTGATGTATAGCGCAATTAATGCGGCTGATGAAGAGCGGAGGTTCGGGATCGGACTCAGGCAGACGCGTGAGGCTGCAATAAAGCGTCTCTTCACCGGACAACGACTCTTCCTTCACGTTGCCACCATGCACTCGAGTCATCGAGGGGACCCATTCCGAACCTCCAATATCTTCCCTCCTTAGCTTGTGTAGAAGCTAGTCGAGGAGCAGAAGGAAATTACCTGCTGGTTTTCAAACAGAGCAGAACTCGACATGTCATTATTTCGGAATGTAAATGGTGTTTCTTATCTGCCGTCAACTTCTGGAAGTACACAAAAGACACTTAACATATCTGTAGGCGGAGCGACACTTCATTCCATTCTACGTACAGGCTTTCCACGGGTCTAGTGCGAAAAGCACCGGTAGAAAGGCGAATGCCCAAATGGTGCACAAGGTCCAGCATCTTCGCAGATTGATAAACAACGTGTCGCAGATTGATAAACAATGGTCCCATAGTCTAAGCGAGTGCGAATGAGGCTTTTGTAAAGGTTGAACAGCACTTGTCGCTACCCCACGTAGTTTGAGATAACACTTTTAAAATATTCATTGTTTTTAGACACTTACTTTCGATATGCTTAGATAATGTGGGGTATGAAGGAGACTTTTTAGTCTAATAGTATACTCAGAAAGTAATCCTAAGTCTTCACAGGCCGACACTGACCATGCAGGGCGATGCAAGAGCCTGGGTGAAGGCCCCTTTTTCTAGAGAACAAGAGGCAAGTGCTCTTTCGTACGTTCAGTTTAAACCCATTTTCGCCTGCCCGTTGAGAGACCTTGTTCAAACGTTATTGAACCTGGCATTCACACATAGAAAGGTTACACGACTTGAAACTGACGTGCACGTCGTTTGCATATGTGCAGTAAAAGTTATTGCGTGGGGTAGAGAGATGCAAGGAGTTTATTTTGGCTATAAACAGCGTGCAATAAGTACAGGCTGTGAATGCCCGAATTTCTCACGAGTGGTAAATGAAGCTCTTAGTGTACTGAACAGTCA